>JAPYZO010013515.1:0-13785 GCA_030522905.1 Torymus flavipes
CTCTCTCTCTCCTACACAGCGGCAATTCATACGTGCACGCACACATACAGACAGACAGACGCGTACGTATACACGTACGTAGCGCGAATTTTAATTTTAAATTTCTCTCCCCACGCGCGTACCTCTCGAGGCTCTCTCCCGGCGCTGCTGGCAGCATGCGTCTGTTTGAGATACACGTCTCTCTCTCTCTCTCTCGCTCTCTCTCTCTCTCTCTGCGTCTGAAGCACCCCGCGCCGCGGCTGACTTAGATTGCGCGGTAAATTCGTCAGACGTGTAAATTGTCACGATATATACGCGCGAGAGCCTGAAAGAGATACGTGCACGCGGGTGGATGGGGATGTATTTACGATGACTTCTTTTTTTTCTCTCTCTAGTGCGGGGAATGATATGTATCGCGTGATGTGCGCGTGTGTGGTAAACACTTTCAGAGAGTGAGAGAGAGCTGCGAGCACGGTTGATGTTTGCGGAGAAAAGCGCAAATACGAGGTTGCGCGCGAGAAATGTTTATTTATAATTTAATGGGAGTATAGTGCTGCACGCGATTGTAATTACGGTAATTGAATCGACGCGCGGGAAGAGTGGCAGCTCGCTGAATAAATTGGGTTACTCGGCGACTGAAGTATATCGCGAGGGTTGCGCGCGCTTGGCAGATGCTAACTTCGTAGCGGAATTTCTATTTAACGCTACTTTGTATGAAAACGTTGTTATAGGATTGCGGACGCGGGCGTCTGGGGAAATGCGGTGGATTTCTGAGCAAATAAATTATTAATGGTTGCAATTTGTATTAAAATACTTCCTAATTGATTTTCCATTATAAAAAAAATACTCTTTATATAAATTATGTTACGCTAATAAGATTTGGCGGAATAGCTAGCAAACCTAATGCGTTTTGTGCAGTTCACTGGTAAAAGGGCACGAGAGCTATATACGGAGCAATAAGTAAACTTATCGACGACAACGGCTTTGCAGTGCGTTAACCCCGAGAAATACATATATACACGCGCGGGTGGCTCTCGGCGACTGTCGATATATACCGGAGAAAAATTAGCATCGGTTCCGGTAGTTGGCAAAATTTATGCGCGCCCCAGCCTTTGGCTCGTTTCCTTTCATTCGAAAACCGTACGATTCAAATTGAAAATTCCCTTCCAAAAGCCCCATTCCTTATCTTTAATCCCTGTACTAAACGTCCCGACCTCGATCAACATCATCTCTCCCAGAAACCATTAAAAACTTGGCGTCTTTCAGCGCCTCTCCAAGCCCGTTCTATTTAATTACAGCGATCCTCCGCGAAAACCGCCGAGGCTAACAATGACTCACGATACATCTATTGTAGACTGCCACTCTCTTACTCTTACTTCCCGCAACTTGGCGTATCAGATCGAAACTTAGTCGGCGCCCCGTCGGCTCCGCGAGATTAAAGTCTAAAGTTAAATTGCGTTATTAATCACGCGTGTATTGTAAGTATTACGTGCGCTAGTATACGCATGCGCACGCGTTTAATTGCCGGTACGCTTTATATATATATATTATAGATCGATTCGCGCATTTGCGGATATCGGGATTATTATTACCCGCGTGATGATAGTCGCGCAAACGTCGCTGCGGTTATTAACGGGTCGTTTACGTTTGCAGTGCGCGTGTGTGGGTATGTGCGACGTCTGTGGTGGAATAGTACGGTGATTGTCGTGTATGCGGGGTGGGTAATGAAGGGTTTCGATGGTACGTCTTCATTAATCTCAATATTGTTTAAGGAACGACGTTTTTCCGTGCATGAATAGTGATGAAAAAGTGAATGAATGGCTGAATGTATAGAACTAAGGTGTTTTCTTTTTTTAATTAGTGTTTTACTTAAGCATGAAAAGATAAATAATAATTTGTATATTTAAAAGTAGAATTCGTGAATAATTGATAATTATTCAAGATTTTGACTACAAGAAGTATCTTTGCTACAATAACGCGTCTCCTCAACGTTTGAGTTTATTTAAGCAGTACAATGTAAAATTGTAAGCGAGAGAACTGAAAATGCTTGAAATTTGAAATTTCTCCTGAACTGCAAAATTACATTCAGAATTTGAATTAACGTTCAGTCGGCAAAGTACTTTAATTAGTTATTTGTAAAGGAAGTTTTGCTATTCAAGACTTGCGTTTCCTGTCTGACATAATACGCATTTAACTACTCAGTGAGCACGCTAAAATATTACCCGAGTTACGTAATGCACTTTTTACACGGCCGATCGAACAACGCCCAGCTACTCGCCTTATATAACCTCATTTATCACAATATAATCTTATTATTTACAAAATATTACGATAGACGCTTTCAATGTTGACACTGTTATAAAGGAAAAGCTGTAACAAATTAAAGGTCTGGTGTTATATACACCAAGTTAAAGGTTATTGTTATCATCTCATATAATTAGGGGTTTTCCACATTGGAAACCTCTCCCCTACATATAAACCACAACGACAAAATTCTAGCAACGCCCGATATTCAAAAAACCCAAACATACCGTCCCCTTTATTAAACCCTTCATACTCCGACATCCCCACAGATTCTGCCGGCAGATAATCGCATTACTGCTAGCCGATACAAAAATTCATTTCCCCTCTCTCTCTTCCTCGTCTCCTTTGTCCGGTCACCACGGGATCCGTTTAATAACCAGATAAAAAGGAAAACAACAAACGGCCGGAAAGACGACGAGAGCAAGAAGGAGAAAAAAGAGAATGAGAAGAAGAAGAACCCGGGTAATATTTTAGCGTTCCCTCCGCGCGCGTTATTTCCGTGCCCGCGACGACAAAGAGAGAGAGAGCAGCACCTCTCGAAAATGAAAAGGCAAAAGACAGGGGGGAGATAAAGGGGACCGTGGCCATAGGCTTGGCAAAAATCGCGCGGCGTAAAGAACCGTATCGGCCTCCTAATCTCCAGTCCGCTCTCTATATACCTTCTTGTACACGTGTTGCAGACGCTGAACGGGGGCCTGGTGATGGTCAGCTTCGACAGCGCCCACCTCAGCTGCGGAGATAAGGCATCAATGCACGACGTCATAGGTGAGTGGACCGCCCTCTTTTTTTTTCTACATATCAAAGGGGGTGTGTATCGAGATGGGGCTGGGATGATATAGCCCACCCCCGCCGTCTCCTACTCGGCGAGGTTCTCGTTATTTATGGATGGGCTTTTCTTTTTTCTCGTTCGACCCCGGCCGCCGTAGCGCACATCAACCACATAAGGAAGATCGCCGGCGTGGACCATGTCGGCCTCGGAGCTGGATACGACGGGATATCAAGGTATGTTAAAGGAAGGGGAAAACCTCTTGTTTTTATTTAAAATATATTTTTTTAACAGTAACCTAAGTAGATAATAACTTCGAAATATTTTTTAAAGTTCAAAAAATACTGCACACATAAAGTTTAATATCGGTTTCTATATTTACAAGTTCGAAAAAAACTACCTTGAATAATTAAAAAAGCGTCCAAACAATTTTTCGATAAAAGTAATAAAACTTTCAAAGTATTTATTTACGTTTTAAAAGATAGAAACACTCAGATATTTTAGTAACTCTAAATCTGTACGTATGTGTATCGAAAACATAAAAGAGTAACAAAAGCATAAATTTTTTATGAAGCTACGTGTATTGTTCATATTCTATTTATAGAAGATCCATAATTCATAGAATAAAATGAAAACAACTGTAATGCATTTTTAATATACTTTCTGGTTTTACCATTCGAACCCGAGTTTAATGAATAATTAAACTTAAAAGTTAGTACATCGTAAAGAGTAATTAATCATATAAGGAAAAAAAAAGGATAAATATTAATAAGTGATTTCGAATGAATGATTCAAAGGATTCCTATTCTCAAAGTTTTATTTTGAACGGTACCTAGCCAGTAATATTTTATGATGAAAAATGATTCTTTTCACGATTAAAAACGGAATTTTACTCCCATTACTTAAAAACCACCCCAGAACATAAAAGAAATATTAGGAGTATTATACGTTGCCATTTTGTTATTTCTGTAAAAGTTGAAACGTAAAAGTTACATCCTGTACGTTTTACGTTTAATAAAGTCGTACATCGCAAAACGATTGCGGAGAATATTTTTAGTGATCGAAAAAAGATATTCGGCGGCTACATCGTAAAATCAATATCGGGGAACGTTACGGGTTAGCCTTGAAGGGGAGATCGTTATTTTGCAAATAAATTTTGTGAAACTCATTATTTCGTCCGAATTTGGTTTGAAAAAAGCGAAATATTTTTTTTCGTTATTCTTTCGACTGAAACGCGAGAGAAAAACTTCATAAAATACATGTTAAGGTTTATGAATGGCCGTAAAATAACTTTTACAACTTGTTCGCAGTTTCGAAAAAGTTCGTACGGGGAATTAATCACTTCAAAATTTCGTTGCGAAAGTTTGCTCTCCTTGTATCTTTAGCATTTTTTATTCAATCCTTTCAGAAGCGACAGAAACGAAAATGTAATAGTAACTTTTTCGAAAGCTCATGTTAAAATATAAGTTAAGTTCAAAGCTAATCCAAAACACTAAAAGTTAAAAAAATAATGTCCAGGACATTGAAAATCCATTAGAGATCTAGAAGTGACTTTAAAACATATATAAAGCTAGCTAAAATTGGACATCTATTTCTACTAAGCATATTTAAAAATATTACTATAATATCTAAACATTTTCAAAATGAATATTCTCAAACTACATATATGTATGTAATAACAAGAGTAACAGCCTAACCCATTACAAAATCACATCTACAATTCCATGAATCACCTAATCAAACCCCTCCCATACATCACACACGCATACAGCCGCACCCCACGAAATTGAAAAACAATGAGCTTATACCCTTTCCGCGATAAACGCTCAACACACGCAGCCTTAAATTTTAATACCCTCCGCTTCTTCGCCTCGAGCGGCTCTGCGCCTTTGAGGTCTTGCGTATCTCCTTCCTCAAGAGCCGGATCAGAACTTTACGATGAATTTTCGGCGCGCGCGCACAGTGTTTTACATCGAGAAGTCCAACTGTTGCGAGCTTTTTCATTTCGCGCCCGCAGGCGCGAGACATTATTACGGCGTAAATTTCGCGAAAGGATACTGATGTAGGGATTTATACCGTCGGGGGGAAATATGGCGGCGAAGTTTATGGGGGTTGGTAGAATGAGAGAGAGAAGGTTGAGCTGAGCCGGGTTTTATTTCGGGATTTACGCGAGTACGCGCGCACGTTCGATTTCGGGCCCTCGAGATCTATGATTTTTATGGGCTTAAACATAAGTCGCTTGAGCGGCGGCGCACGCGAGAGACGTTCGTAAGAATGAAAGCGGTATGTATGTAAAAAAGTTCCCGCCTTTTTCTACTTACCTGGGATCCGAAATATTTCGCGTATACGCGAAAAATTGTTCTTCCAAATTTTTTTTTTCTTCTTTTTTGCGAAAAATATCGCCACGAGGGATAACGAAAGAGCGGATTGAAATTCTTTTTCCTTTTCGAAAAAAAAACAAAATTTTTTAATTTTGCGTTTTTCCAGCCGCGCGCGGTCCTTTCCATCGATTTCCAATCGGGCCAGGGAGGAAAAATTTTTAAATGCAAATCGCTGGAAATAATCCGTCGGGCTGGCTACGCGGGAAATACCCGCAATATCGAGCCGCGAGACCGAAAAACAACTAGGCAAGGTATATATGCGTGAAAATAATTAAAAACTCGAGGGAGGAGAGACACAGAACAAAATAGTTCAACAAGTCGGCAACTTGAATAATTAAAACATTTAATGAATGAGAAAGTGAAAATGAAAAATGTTATTGTTTTGGAGTAGTATAAGCCTATTTAAAGAGTTATATAGTTTATGTATAGACTACGCGAATGCTTTTTAATGAAAATTTTGCATTCGCTATTAGTTCAGTTATTTTCAGTTTAATTAAGATACATTGTAAAACAATAATGCACTCGGAAAATGCATAACAAACAAATTATAACTCTTGCTCTTCAGAATAGCATGGCCTGAATATATATTAACTTCTAATTATCGCAACATAGCAAACTAATTTCCCAACAAAAATAACGAAGTAAATTTTTTTCACGCAATTCTAAACACGATACTATATAACCAGCCTTTAAGCGCCTCTCAGCTCCATCCGCGCGACATTTATCGCGGTGTATATATAGTCGCAACACAGAGGGAGAAACGCGCGACATCTCGACGTCACCCCACGCGACACAGGACGCACTCAAGCACCGACTCAACCAGGCTTCTCTCTCTCTCTCTCTCTCTCTCTCTCTCTCTCTCTCTCTCTCTCTCTCGATTTATCGCGAACTGTTTATAACGGCTCATAACTTATCCTTTCAACCCCCTCCTGCCGGTAAAATTCCCACCCACATTTCCCAGCCACTCTCTTCCCTCACGGCTGCTTTCAAAGAAAAGCCCGAGGAAAAACCCTTTTCAAACGTCGTCGTCGCCTCGCGTCGGCCAATGGCGCGAAAAGAATTCGATAATAATTTCGCCTAGACATTCGCAGAAAGCCGTGGCTGAATTGGCCGTGAAAGAGAGAGAGGAGGATGAAAAATACCTTGTTAAGAGGAAAGTGGCCGCCACCGCCGCCGCCGCCGCCGGGCAATTATTCGAGGTTTCCTCCAAGGTGGAAGACGCTGCCGCGGTGAAAGGCGTGAAAGCCGAGGAGTGTGGGACTAGGGTTTATTTGATTTGTTTTTTTTTCTTCTAGGGATTCGTTGTGGTCTCGGTGAGAGGTCGGTCGTGGAACTAGCTCGAAATTTCGAAAATGCGGAGCTTGAAGGCCGGTTGATTTGTCGGATAGTAGAGAGCTTTTGTTGTTCAAAAAGGTCTGCTTTAATAGAAAATCCCCCTTTTTATTTGTTTTATACCTCGCTAGTAAATTTTGAAACGAAATATTTTTTTAAAAGCCAGTGTGGTTGGTTGAAAAGATTTGCAATGAGATAGTGAAAAAAGTAGCGAAAAATTGCCGAGATAATTTTGAGATTAATTTCTTGTTTCACAAAAAAAGTTGCATACAACGCGACGATTACGTACTACATTCCTTTCCTAAACTCTACCCATTCAAGAGAAAATAAAAAGAATAGAATGAACACTTTCAGTCGTAGATTCAAAATACACGGTAGATTTATTCGTGCGGGGGAAAAAAGCGTTACGTAACCATCTTTCTCTCTCTCTTCCTTTCTCGCTCCACTACAGCGCGGTAGAATTTTTGCGTAAAATATTTTAATGTAGTCAGCCATAAAGCCAGGAGAAACATACGTAATGCACAAGCACGAATTCTTGAGTAGCATAAAGTAATTCCTGCGCGCGCGATGCGAAATCCCACCGAAGTATCTCGGCTATGCGCAGACACATACGCGAGATAGTGTAAGAGAGTGGGACGATAAAATATTTAACCGTGGCGTACGTATTCAAAATTTGATATTGTATTTCGACCCTGTTTTCGTATATGCTCGGCCTAGTTTGTGGATTCATGAGCTCACACCGTATGTGTAATTCTTTCATAGACGCATAAGAAAGTTTGTATTACCGGAAAGTTTGAAAATGAGATCCGCGTGAATACCAAAAAGAAACAACAAATATGTACATTTTAGAGAACAGTGGTCGTTTAATGTACCGGAATTCGGCGTAAATATTACAAACCGAATAAATCTTTTATAGATATATCTATAACTCGCGAATAAGATAGGCGCCAGGTCGGTAGGGAAAGTCAAACGAATAAATCACGCCGCGGCGCTCGATTCAAATTCAATTCGAATCTTTAAAATGTATTATGAAAATGTTATACGTCACGCAGACACACACACACCCATGCGATCTCCATTCTCATAGCAATATTTAAAGTTCTTCGCGCGTTTCGATTTTACTATACAGCGAGGACCAGCCCCGCGCGACATAACTCGATATTTTTATGAAATCCCAGCAAGTGTAAAGAGCGGAGCGGGTATATAGGCGCCTACAAAAAGATGCTTCGGATATCTCGTCGAATTTTTTCCCCCAAAGAATTTACAAGCGCTAAATCTTTTGCGCAATCTCGCGTTTCAATATTCCCCTGGTATGCGTGCGTTCGCGTAACGGATTTTTCGTTAAATCGAGCGAAACATTAACGGATAATCCGGAAATTTTTCTTCCGCCTTCCGTTTTTTTTCTATTATTAAAAACTTGAGAGTTATAGTCGGAGCGCGATTAACATGATATGACGCATGACAATACTAAAGGCGCCTCGTTACAAGACCGTAAATCAACGGGGAATCCCCAGCTCCTGTTGAAGAGGTCGAGAGGCTCGATATAAATTACGCGACGCAATAAAATGCACTCTATAAAAGCATCTCATCTCTTTGGCGGCACTTAAAAATCCTTTATTACCTATTAAAAGAGCAGGCATCGAAAGGCACCATCCTCCTCTCGTCAATACTACAACCTCCGTCGCGTCACGTCCCTCAGCCTCATCCTCGCAACACATGCCCAGCTCGCGCACGATTTGCAATTTAAAGGCGCGGGCGCAAGTCTCGCCGGCTAAATCCTTAGGACGTAAATAACGTGTAGGTACGTATCAGCTTCCTTTCGGCGGATAGCATTGATCATTCGATGCACAACACGCGGTGGATGGATTCGGTCGCATCGGTCGTATATACGTCGGTTAATCGAGCGGTTAATGGCCGGGAATAGAGTGAGTGAGTGAGTGCGCGCGCGCGTGTGTGTGTGTATCGTGGTTAACCGCTTAATTTTGGCTGGGATTTATAGGGGAGGGAAAGAGATAGAGAGGCAGGGGATTAAAAGTGGGACGAAAGGGAGGGTTAAGATTAAGCGGGTTGTTCGGTCTGTTGGTGGGTAAATAAATGTTTAATTGCTTCGTGGGGACGTTTTCCATCGTTTCACTCGATTGCCTTATCGTGCGTAGGATGTTTTGAAAGTATAATGATAGGCGAATTGAATGAAAACTTTCGAGAAATATACATTGGTTATATAAATCTTAAATTAACTGTTCAAACATATTATATAGTTTATGCATTTGTAATTCGAAATGAGAAAGTATAATCTTACTTCTGAAGTTATGAAACATTCCATTACCTATATTATCACACTCACGAGCTCTTTAACGAAACTTCAACTTTACTATAGCAAGAAAAAAAAATCATTTTCAAAGAAAAATTAATCATGTAAAAAACTGAGACACGTGAAGCCATTACCAAACAAACATATCTCATCACCCCGACCACATCATACACACACACACACACAGAACAACTAACGTACGAAACCAACGTCGCACAATACACCAACCCGAATCGTTCAACAAAAGGCCCCAGCCATCCGGCAGCCAATTACACCAATTAGTCCTCGCTCCTGCGCCCGCACACACACACACCAAACTCTCAAACTCGCTCTTGCTCCCAAATTAACGTTCTCTAACGAATCGTTCTCTCTCTCTCTGTAACTTCCACGCAGCCCACCAACGGAGCTACCGGACGTCTCGGGCTACCCTCTCCTCCTGGCGGAGCTGACGCGCGACCGGCGCTGGCCGACCTCCGACATCAAGAAACTCGTAGGCGGAAATCTGCTGCGCGTCCTCAAGAAGGTCGAGTATCACGCCTCGACGCTCTCGAATCAGACGCCAGCCGAGGAGTGGATACCACGCGAGCTCATCGAGGACACGGCCTACTGCAGGTACCTCGGCGTCTGAACATGTGTACGCGTGTGTGCGTGAGTGGTGCGTTTTTCTAAAGGGAGAGCGATGTAAACGCGGACTTTGCTGGAGCTTCTATCTTTTTTTCGGAGGGGCCGGAGGGGATATTTTTATCCGGTCAATTATACGTAGGCACATTTTTTTCTCTTTTAGCGCTGCGCTGGTGTCGGATATGGCGTGTTTTTCTGATAGCGAAACTTTTCTATTTCTATAGCGTAGCTCCGGCGCGATATTTTTCCCGATGGAAAGTACGCGTATAATAAAGAAACTAAAGTAATACAAAGAATACGCGTTATTTGTACTATTATTCGCTTTTTCTTGAACTCTTCGAGGACGAACGGGGCTGCATGAGCCGCGCGCAGTTTATTCGAGAGCCGCGGTAATGGAAACCCGAATACATTTTTCACGCCTCTCGTCACCCTCAACACGTCTTCGTTATGGCCTCGCCTAACGCGAAATAATGCGGCTGTACGTGTGTGTTTGATAAGGATTTAGGTATATCGTTACGTCGCGCTGCACGTTGTTTATTCAATTTCTGCATGGAATCAAAGCACACACGCGGGATGAATAAGATACGGGAGAAATGCCGATCGCCGAGCCGCGCGGCTTTAATTAAAGCAAAACAACGATTATCGATTGATTCCCGACGGGTGTATATCGCGAGTAAAGTGCAGTGTAGCGAGCGCAGCCAGTCAATTTTAATTGTGTAGGGAAGTATTATGTAGAGGATTGACTTGTTTTTCTTCATTTTCTAACGGACGTTGTTCGGCACTCGTATAATAGAGCAGACTATTTTACACGCGGATATATATTCCTCCGAACAAAAGTATATATACATGTCGCGTCATAAATCCGAGCAATTTTTCGCCGAATCTGCAAGAAACAGCTCAGCTCTCTCCCTCTCACCGCGCGAAATAAATGCCTCCTGCCGCGAGTCGAATCCGATAAAACTAATGACACCATTCAGAAACTATTAAGAATCCATTCAATTTTCGCGTCGCTACTCTCGCCGTGCAATTATCCCTCCGATCGAATCGAACCTAGACGAGAGCGGGGGTAGGGGGAGAGGCGCGGCTTGTTAAAGTCCTCATCCACTCTAAGGAAGCGAAATCTCTCGCTTCGAAAAGAGAGGAGGAGAAAAAAATAGAAGCTCCAGCGAGCGAGTGAAGCTGGAGGCTCGATTTTCGCGAGAGAGTTGGGAAAAAGAGGGTGAGAGGGAACTCGTTATGTATGATGTATTGGTGCGTGTCTGTTGGGAATACGTCGTCGAGGAACGACGCGCGGAAGTTTCTCCTAGAGGCCGAATTAGGTTGTAAGCTTGCTTTTTTCTTCGCCCCTCCCGAGGGCCTTTATTTTTTTTAATAAGGTCTGAATTTTAATTCCGTCGCCGTGGGCTCTTCCTTTTGTTTCGGTAATTGAATAACTGAGCGTGAAAAGAGGCGAGGTGAAATATATATATCGTGGTTTGGGTCGTGTCACATTCCTATAGCAGCAGGCATTCACGAATACGCAGACGCACTGTAAATAATGCTGAATGTATAACGTCTCGCCGAGTGTGTTAGTGAGGTTAGCGTTTAGAGACGGCCTAAGCGATCAGCTCTCTCGCGAAAATCTAGTGGTATAACCAGCTAGTGTGTTGATAATGATGATTATTATTACTACTATTATTCCAACTCATCGAGGGCCAATTATATCAGCTCGATAGCGAGCTACTGTTCACGCACTTGCGTGTGTGTTGTAATAGACTGTAAAAAGTATTAGACGAGCGAGGTAAGACCCTGTGCGCGCCGTTTTACATTTGCAATAAACAAATAAAAGAGAGAAAGAGCGTTGTAAACGACTATTGCGTGGCGAGCGCTAGTGCGGATTATTATTATATATCGACGAGATAAGCGATAAGAGAGAGAAAGATATTTGATAAAGGGAATATCGTGGGCTAGTGCTGTGTACATTGTTAACGAGTCTTTCGCGCTCGTCTACGAATGACTCCGAGTAAATTTTCACTACATCTCCGGTGTCGTTTTGCGACAACGTTGTTGCGTCGAGTTTCTTTTTGTAGATATTTTTCATATATTATGAATACATAAATCCGCGAAGGTATAGTACTTTAACTTTAACAAGGGAGAAAAGTCGCTCTTGATTCCCGCGGGTAGGTTCGAGGGAATCATCAACTTTTCTCCCGAGTTACATATAGTAGTTTATTCCCATCTCAACTGTGGCCACTTTCAATATTAAGTGTATTATTTATTGACATTTGGCCGTTTATATGGAATTTACTTATATTTTGCAAAAGCGGAAAATATAACGATATTTCCCGCAAACGTTAAATTTATTGAAAGAGGGAAACAAATCTAACCTTTGTCCCGCTTTTCAGGGAAAAAAGTGGTCATATTTGTTGAGATGGGAATAAAATATATTATAGGCTCTAGAGTATAAGTAACGCGCTCGATTCGATCGCATTTTTTTAGAGAGCATCTCTCTATATCTACGAGAACACTGGCGCGAAACAATAAACGCAAAATTTCCCACGGCCAGTTTGTAAATCTCGAGGGTCGCGCATCCGCGATGTCTCGTCCCATTTTGATTAAAGCGACTATATATATATCTATTCGGCATCGGCAGTAGTTATGCCAAATTTACGAGGGAAATTCAAGGCGCGCACGCGGAGAGCCCGAATTAACAGTCGACGTATATATAGGAGATTACACACGAGGTACGCGCGCGCCCTCTACGGTTGTCTCCGCCGAGGTAATTGAGTTTTATGGTTTATTAACTAGTTGAATGTTACGTTTGGCTGTAAAATTCGCAGTATAAATGTTATGCCGTGTTTGGCAGTAAAGTTAAAATCTGATTAGTCGGACGGACAAGTGCTATATTATAAACACTCACACACGCACACATACCTTAGTCAGCGCGTGCGCAGCATCTTATTAAACGTTGCGCGATGAAAGCTCCAACCGATTTCGGGGGAGCGAGGATTGTAAAGATAAAAATTAGCATTTTTAAGGAGGGACGGAGTAGAGAGAAGAGAGTGAAAACAAAGGAAAATGTAAAAAATAAGTCTGTACATTGTATAAGGCGTAAACCTGTAACTTTAAGGTTTCGTTTATTCTGACGAAGAAAGCTAGTGATAAACGATATGATAAAGGATTATTACTTTGTGAAAGTTTACTCTGAGGCATTGGGGAGCGATTGTTTTCTGTATTATATATTATTGAAAGTTACATATATATGCGACTGCCAAGTAGAGAAAAAAATGTGAGAGCGACGATTTCTCTCTTTCTATAAACTAAGTAAGAACAAATTCGCGGCGGAACGAAGTTACCGTCGCGATATTATCATTATTTAAATAGTATCCAAGAGCAAAGAAGAATATTTATTCTGCGTTTGTACAATTACTGTACAGTCACAGTATATGACGTTCGTTTTGTAGAGCATTTAAAAATTGTTTGTAATGTTCTATTTGCGAATTTCAAACTGATATTGTTTCGAAAACCATTGTTTATTATTCATTGACTATGCTAGAATTTATGAAAAAAAAAAATTGTTTACTAAATAGAAAACCGTTAGACTTCAATTATTAGATGATAAATTTTTTGGGGCAGATTTTCCAAATAAATATTTGTATAGCCGATACACGAAACTTCCTACGACTTTTGAATCGTATTTTTATCTAGGAAAGAAATATTTATCAAATCTTTTTGTATACTTACATGCCAAAATTGCGTTGTACTACCAATTACTTATAAATAATATAAGTAAAGTGCGCACAATAATAGCTGATACGTTTTTGAGAAAAAAAGAAGGTTTCATTATGCCTTACTATAACTAAAAATAGAAAAGCTATATCGCTGGTTTCAATTCTGTTTTTATAAGGAATTTTTGAACAATAGAAAATTTATTATAAAACATTTCTTACGGGCTTACTTTGTACTGCTGAGATGAACTGATTTGTATTTTCATGTAAATAAAACAGCAGTGCTGTAAATTGAAAAACTTTTGTATTTTCTTTATTATCACCTAACCTTGCAATCCTAAAAATACTCAACTTTTTTTTCAATGTATTTTCTTTTTAGTTTCC
>JAPYZO010013527.1:0-12795 GCA_030522905.1 Torymus flavipes
GAGAGAGAGAGAGAGAGAGAGAGAGAGAGAGAGAGAGAGAGAGAGAGAGAGAGAGAGAGAGAGAGAGAGAGAGAGATGTAATAAATTATTTACGGGTGTTTGGCTGGGCTTGCATCGCCCAAAGAACACCATCGCAATACGGGTATGACGCACACGTTGGTATAATTGAGTGATCAGCTTATTCGACAATAAAGAAATCCTGGTCGCGCGTTATAACGAAGCCCCGGGCCTAATATGTCAAAAGGCAACGAGAGAGCTTCGGGTTGTGGCGAACTACCGCTTTCTACGACTGGCTCCATAGCTTTCTTCGCTACAATCTTCTGCCTCGTATGTAGCCCATTACCGAAAATTTCATGGTTCCTAAATTGACAGTGTGGAAATAGGATTTATAGGTAGAAAAATTAGCCACAAATATATATATATGAAAATTCAAAGTATATTGTATTTAATACAAAAAAGAATTCCACCATACATTAACGATTAGTCTTTGGTAACCTCAGGTCACTTAAAATTTTAATAGACTATAATTCTATAGATGGTTTTTCCATAGATGAAACCTTAAACTCTAATTTTCATCTCTTCCTGGAGATATCTTAATTTTGTAGCGATATGTGATGATGGATTCCATACAAAGGCATTGTCTTATTGCTCCTTGCTTACTGAGTTCCTTCCATCATTCCACCAATCACCCTACTCCTATTTAAATCTACGTATTTATTTAGACGTACTTAGACCTTCATTCGTTTACACATTTTCATTTTGTAGTTGTATACATACGTCCTTATGGACGGTACCGATCTGTTTTCAAAAAGAGTAGGATTTTCTTCACAGATATTCATGATTTCCGCATTAGATGGTCCGGATGCTGATTTTCCATTGATAAAATTCCCAAAAGTTTTAAGAATGATATCAATCTCTTCCTGCGAATATCGTACTTTTGTTGCCTTGGACAATGGTGCAGTTCCTGCAAAGACATTGTCTGATTGCGCAGTAGCTGAAATCTTCTTGCTTACAGAGTTCTTTCCATCGTTCAACTCCTCGGAAATATCGACAGCACTATCTGCGATTGCTGAAAATTAAGATATAAATTAAGAATGTATGTGTCTGTCTCTGCATGTGTCTGTGTCTATCTGTGGCGGTGCTGTATTCCTGTGCCTCTATGTATGTTTGTCTCTGTCTCTTTGTGGTTGTCTGTGTCTCAGTGTCTGTATGTGTAAAAGTGTGTTAAGAGGACATCGGATATTGACACGATTTCTACTTTATCGACATACTCTTCTAATGATTTCTTTTAAGATTAACCAATTCAATGGAAAGTTGTCTCCACTTCTTTTCTATAAAGATAACACACTGTGAATAAAAAAAATTTTAATTTACCGCTCAGCTTTCGAGTGAACTTTAAATTACTTAAGACGGCAAAATAGAATTTGAGACGGTTATCGCAAGTTTACTCCAATGTCAAATCATAAAATGAAATTTTTTAATTTGCAGGTGTTATATTGATCGAAAGAAGTGGGGATTTTGACCGCGTTTGCGTGTGCCTGTCTGTCTGTCCTGCCACACTGAGAGAATATCGGAGTAGGTGGTACTCTTTAAGTATATGTGGCGCTCTGAATCATGGCGTCAAGAGCTACTCTTGTCATGGCAGTAACAGTTACCCCGATCTGAGTAGTGGCTACTCAGATGCAGTGTAGCCACAGCGCTGATCTGTGAGAGTGCGTTCACAGTAGCAAGAGCGCTAGCGAAATGCGAAATCATATCTTAGGTGTGTAGATGATGCACTATGTCAAGTCGTTGACGACCATAGTGACCCTGTAATAGTAGGTTTAATAGCAAGAAATGCTATTAAATTTGCCAATACAGACAGATCGCAATCGCGTTTGAGGCTTGCAAGCTCGAAAAATTTCTCGCTACCAAAACTTTCCCACATGCAAGGATCACGTGTAAGTAGAACTACTTATAATCGCGATAAACATGAATAATTTTTGGGAATAGAACTACTGGGTAGTGAGCGAGAACACCGCTAATACCCTGAAGACAGTAGAACGGCTCATGCGGACCCACGGGTAGCGTCCGAAAACGTGTATGACTATTATATTCGTGTGTAAAACCGGTGCATCAGTAGCGCAGCAAATCCAAAAGACAGGCAACCAAACGTGTTCCTAGAACTGCTCAGACAACGTTCGTGCGCCAGTAAAACTGTTTTAATTCGAGAACAACCCGTGAAGAACGCTACCCAGCGATAAGAAGTGCTCATACGCGTGACGAGTTTACGGATGACGCCCACAAGCGAGAAGAACTATTCGATAACAAGGCAATAACGCACGCGGAATCCCTATACCCATGCATAATGACAGTGCACGTGCACAACTGCTCAAATACGAGGTCAGTTTGCAAATACGTGGGCCAATCTAGTTCGTAAAGCCAGCACGCAAGACAAACACTCCTGATACTCAAGGCGATTCCTCGCATAACGAACTACCGCTAGAAAGTGTGTAAGGAAGACCATGAAAAGAAGCGCTCGTGCTCGTGGACACATCGATGTAGACGCAACCTAAGGATGCGAAGACACACGCCTCCCTTCCTGCATGCAGTATTAAGCGGCATCTACATCCAATAATGCGCGTTCAATATAGGGTCTCTCTCTACATTCTTGCACTTTCATGTGAGGAGAGATGAGGGACCTACTATAATCTTGTGTGAGCGCGTGCACTCCCGTGACATAGGAGCGAGTACATATGCGATTGCGTCCTCTCTTCACGGGAACGCACAAGTACACGCAAGGTTGTAGAAAATCCCACAGGGTTTTGGTGCATCCTTGCGCGTGCGTGTGCACTGCTGGCCTGCGCATCATACGCATGCGTTCGCATCATGCAGGTCGTTGACGCTCAGGGGGCGTCCGTGTGCACAACTAGCCTACAGGGGTTCCCTTCACGTGCGCGGACTGATGCTAGAGCGCGAGAGTTTAGGCCTCTTCCACAACCGAGCGCCAGCGCGGGCGCGAGCATCTCTCCTTGGTTAGCGCCGGCTAGCACGTCATCGTAGACCATTGACAGAGCGCGCGTACGTGGCGCTTGGTTGTTGGCTTAGGCCTTGTCTACACCGGTGCGTGCGCGCGGTACATTAATGTACACCGTATATCTACATATAATACATATATGGATATAGCATGCAAACAAACAATCTGCGTGCGCGCACCCATGTGGATACGGCCTTACCATTGCTCGTGTGGGCTGATGCTCGAGCGCGAAGGCTTATCGGTTGACGGTGTATCTACAACCTTGCGCGCGCGTAAAAGAGGAACAACTATTCTATTGGTTGGGAGAGGCGCGCACGTCATCGGGGACCAATGAGATAGCATAAAGCATATGCAGGCGCGCGCTAGGTTGTAGGAATACCCGGATCTCGAGTCCGTGGGCTTGCCCGCGCGCCCATGGGCCGATTCCCGAGTGTGCGGGCTTGCCCGCGCGTGCATGCGTTGATGCTCGAGCGCGCGGGCTTTCCCGCGCATGCACGCGATAATGCTCGAGCTCGCGGTCTTTCCCGCGCGCGCACCCAAAACTGCTTCCGGTGTCCCTCGCACGAGCGAAAATGCTCGAGCGCGAGGGGTTTCCCGCGCGCACGCGCAAAAATGCTCGAGCGCGCGGGCTACCCCGCGCTCGCCGACAATAATGCTCAAGCGCTTGCCCGTGCGCGCATGGGCCGATACTCGAGCGCGTGGGCTTCCCCGCGCGCGCATCAGCTTATGTTCGAGGGCGTGGATTTGCCCGCGCGGGAAAGACCGCGAGGTCGAGCATTATCGCTGGCGCGCGCGGGAAAGCCTGCGCGCTCGAGCATCAACGCATGCACGGGCGGGCAAGCCCGCACACTCGAGAATCGGCCCATGGGCGCGCGGGCAACCACGCACTCGAGATCCGGGTATCCCTACAACCTAGCGCGCGCCTGCATATGCGTTGTACTGTCTCATAGGTCCCCGATGACGTGCGCGCCTCTCTCAACTAATAGAATAGTTGCTTCTCTTTTACGCGCGCGCGCGAGGTTGTAGATACACCGTCAGCCCGCGCGCCCACGGATAATAATAATAATAATAATAATAATATCTTTATTCTTGGTCACTGCCAAAAAAAGGGTGGAATACATGAATGTGTAGTGTAGGTTTACAACAAATTATAACAAAGTAAATCAATCCGAAATTGAAAACTAGTCTCCAAAAGTAAAAGTAATCACAGCCGCTTAGTCCTGTCAATATAATCTCTAGTTAATATAGAGGTAGCAGCAGCCTCAACATATCATAGATTAAGTAAATGAAAAAGACTAGAAGAGTCAGTCAGTATTTGAGTACAAAATTTAAATACGATAGTATTGTCAATTTAACGCTTAACATATAAAATAAATATACAAACTATCAGTTGTATAAGTCAGTCTAAGTTTAATAGATGTTCGTAAAAGGCGCTCTTAAAGCGACTTAGGCTCGGTAAACTTTTAATGCACCATGGCAGGGAATTCCACAACCGCACACCTGCAGCTCGAAACGATTGCTTGCCGTTCTCGGAATGCACCCGTGGAATTTTAAGGAGGTTCGATACTGTCATGCTGCGGGGTGAGGTAAGGGACGTCCCCTCTCTTCCCGCGGGCGCTCCCCTCTCACCGTGCACCTCCTCGCGCAGCCAACAAACTCGGCGTTTTGTTTACGTTTTGACTTCGATTTCCGGAAATGCGTAGTAAGCTACCAAGATCCATCTGCGTTTTTATTCTTTGATTATTTTTCTATCAAGGTAAAGGTTTTTCAACTTGATTTCTGCTTTTTTATTACAGTTATTAGTGTTCAAAGGCCACATAACCTCACTCCCCCATAAGAGCCTATGTTAAAAACTCCGATTTTCAAACTTCATTTATTCAAAAAATACGCAGATGAAAATTCTGAAAAAATTCATGTAATCTTCTTTCAACTTAAGGAACAACATATCAAAATTCTAAAACGTTCTCTGTATTTTGATGTAAGTATCGAACCTCCTTAAGGTCTCTTGTGGTCCCTCTTGCAGGCCGACCCGACTGACGCTTTTCAAACATTTCCCATGAATAAGATGGAGAAGAGAAATTAAGGATTTTGTATAACAGTACGGCAGTGAAGTATTGCCGTCTTGTGTCAGTGCGCAACCACCCAAGCCTGCGCCGCAGGGGGGTCACGTGATCTCTCCGTCTTACTCCAAAAATGTACCTGAGACATGAATTTTGTAATCTCTGTAATCTGTATCTCTGTTCGTAACTGACGTCATTCATCAGGACAGAACAGTAATCAAGAAGAGGAAAAATCAGCGCCCGCACCATACGTTGACGAAGTAATTCAGTGGTACTCGATCGGAAGAAGCGCAGGGAATACAAGAGCCTATTTACTTTTAGCGATATGTGATCGAAAAAAGGCTTCCAGGATAGTGTCCGATCGAGCACAACACCAACGCTCATCACCTTTTCTGCGAGAGGTACGAGGACGCCGGAACCCAGAGCAACGCCAGGCAAATTTAACTTTTTGATGCGATGTACTTTACGCTCTGTCGTGAAAAAAATAGCCTGCGTCTTGCTTGGGTTTAGACTAAGACCGGACACCCCCGCCCAGTCCGAAACGGCTTGAGCTGTTGTAGACAGCTGATTAATCCCTTCCTCTAACTGTTTAAACGGCACCTGTATATATATCTGTAGATCGTCGGCGTAAAGTACATGGCTAATATTGTTATTATGAAACAGACTCTGTACGTCATTAATATAGAGACAGAATAGCAGCGGCCCAAGCACTGACCCCTGTGGAACACCGAGATTGGTACCTACCCAATCTGAACTTTCGTCTTTGTTTCGAACTTGTTGTTGTCTGTTCCTTAGATATGAGTGTATCCAACAAAGGGCAGAGCGTGTTAGGCCCATGCTGCTCAGGTTGCGTGACAGTGCCGTCGGTGATATTGAGTCGAAGGCTTTACTAAAGTCGAAGAGTAAGGCAATGGTAACGAGTTTTTTGTCAAGACCAGATTTGACTCTGACCTCTTCGCATCGTTAGGTTGCGTCTACATCGATGTGTCCACGAGCACGAGCGCTTCTTTTCATGGTCTTCCTTACACACTTTCCAGCGGTAGTTCGTTATGTGAGGAATCGCCTTGAGTATCAGGAGTATTTGTCTTGCGTGCTGGCTTTACGAACTAGATTGGCCAACGTATTTGCAAACTGACCTCGTATTTGAGCAGTTGTGCACGTGCACTGTCATTATGCATGGATATAGGGATTCCGCGAGCGTTATTGCCTTGTGATCGAATAGTTCTACTCGCTTGTAGGCGTCATCCGTAAACTCGTCACGTGTATGAGCACTTCTTATCGCTGGGTAGCGTTCTTCACGGGTTGTTCTCGAATTAAAACAGTTTTACTAGTTGGTTGCCTGTCTTTTAATAAATTTTATTCACTTGTGAACGTAACCCGTGGATTTGCTGCGCTACTGATGCACCGGTTTTACACACGAATATAATAGTGGTGTTCTCGCTCACTACCCAGTAGTTCTATTCCCAAAGATTATTCATGTTTATCGCGATTATAGGTAGTTCTACTTACACGTGATCCTTGCATGTGGGAAAGTTTCGGTAGCGAGCAATTTTCGAGCTTGCAAGCCTCAAACGCGATTGCGATCTGTCTGTATTGGCAAATTTAATAGCATTTCTTGCTATTAAACCTACTAATACAGGGTCACTATGATCGTCAAGGACTTGACATAGTGCATCATCTACACACCTAAGATATGATTTCGCATTTCGCTAGCACTCTTGCTACTGTGAACGCACTCTGAGCGTGCGACCTAACCTTTCGGAATCAAGTAGAGAGCGTGCCGAAACGTGCACGGAGCGCGCCGAAACGGGCACGGGGCTCGCCGAAGACGCGCAGCTGTTACTCGCCTCGGAGTACTGGCCACACTGAGTGGCGGCGCTGTTGCTACTCGGTGTGAAGGTTAGGATTCACACAGAAAGTCTTTCAGTGCAGTGTCAGTCGTCTGTCTATCTCTGTGACTGTGTTTTTCTGTTTCTCTCTGGGTCTGCCGGTTTCTGTCTCTGCTTGTTGATGACCTTGTCTGTGTCTGTGTGTGCTAGTCAGAGCCTCTGTCACTGTGTCTATCTGTGTCTGACAGTCTGTCTGTTACTACAAACAGACAGAGTCTGACAGAGAGTCAGAGAGACAGACGCGGAGTCTATCTGAGTCCGTGCCTTTTTGACTACATGTGTCTTTCGTTGATCGCCTATGCTTGAGTCTGTATCCGTCTGTATCTACGAGTGTCTGTATCTGTCAGTTGCTGTCTGAGTCTGAGTCTGTCTATGTCTGACATTGACCGCGTTTGCGTGTGCCTGTCTATCCTTGTCTCTGTTTGTTGGTGACCTTATCTGACCTGTCTGTCTGTGTCTGTCATCGTCTCTGTCTGTGTCCGACGGTCACTGTCTGTTTATTGGTACCCGTTTAAGTCATATCTGTCTGAGTCTGTCTCTCTGGCTGCATGAGCCTGTCTGTGTATGTTCCTGTCTGTCTGTGTCTTTATGTGGTTCTTTGTGTCTGCCTGTGCCTGGCGTTGACCGCGTGTGCCTGTCTGTCTGTCCTGCCATTGTCTGTTTTGCCTGTCTCTGTGAGTGCCTGTGTTTTTTGTATCCGTCTGTGTCTGCGGGTGCCTGTATCTGTCTTTGTCTGTCTGTATCTGTTTTTGTCTTTGTCTACGTATTTCCTTGTTTGAGACTATGCCTGCTTATGTCTGTATTAGTCTCTGCCTGTTATTGCCCGTGCCTGTTTGGTTCCATATTTTTTTTGTGTACCTGTTTCTGTCTGTTTCTGTCCCTGTCTTCGCCTGCCTGTTTTTGTGTCTGTCAGCGTCTTTCTGTGTCTGTGATTGCGTGGGTGTTTCGTTATCTGTTAGTGTTTGTCTCCGTGTATGTGCCTTTGTCAATATGTTTCTGTCTGCACGTGTCTATCCCTGCCTGTATCTGACGTTTACCGCATCTGTATATCGACGGCTGAGAGGAAGAAAGCGCTATCTCGGCGCAAGCAGCGAAGAAGGCACTATCCGGCGCGAGCAGCTAAGAAGTGCGACGCTACGAGCTTCGAATTGCGAGCTATCGCGAAAGACTTGAAACGCGCCCGCGTTCGGCGACGATAGCCGGGCGCAGCGCCACGCGCGCAACGAAACGTAAGGCCCGCGCGGGAGAGAGGGGAGAGCGAGCGCGCTCGCACTCACTCTTCGCCGAACCTTCGTTGAGAAGAGAAGTACGCGCGCGTCTTTCTATCACGAAGTGACCAGTGTGCCAGCACCATCACCGTGAGCATAGCAGCTACCCGGAGAAGTGAGGCCAGGGGCAAGCTAGCCCACCGCTACGTGCAGCACCAGAGCGAGAGGACGAGTGTTCTGCGCGGCATACCCTCTCAGTGAGAGATCCACGACAGTCAGGGTATTTATTGCGTGTGTGAGAGAGAGAGAGTGTGTGTGCTACATAAACCGCGAGCCATCAGTGGTGCCATTCCTTCCCAGCTGGGAAGGAAGGGAGAGAGTTGGGAGGAAAACCCTCGCAGCACCGACGCTGCGCAGCGGTTGCGCGAGTGCGAGCGGGCCTGTCACCCGAACAGGCAAAACGCGAACCACCCCAGCGAGAGTGAGTTTTGGCCGGTAATTATGCGTGCGTGATCTCCTCGTCTGGCGCCTTATAAATTCTATTATAGAGTAAGCGGTTGTGCGCGCGCGGTAATTCGGGACGCGCGGGTTTTTAGTCTCGCGCGAAAGTACCGTGTTACAGAAGGCGTTATCTCGGCGCGAGTTCTGAAGAAGGCGCTAAGATGGCGCCTTATTCGGAACTCGCGCTGAGATAGCGCCTTCTTAGCTGCTCGCGCCGAGATAGTCCCTTCTTCGGAGCTCGCGCCGAGATAGCGTCTTCTTCGCTGCTCGCGCTAAAATAGCGCTTTCTTCCTCTCAACCGTCGGTATGTTTGTGACTGAGTCGATATGTTTTGGTTTTAGAGTCTATGAGAGCTTTGTATTTATTATTAACATATATACGTACTTGAATCATCGTGTAAGTAATCATCTTTGGCCTCTTTTGCATTTAAAGCTGTCTTTAAAAATTGTAAAAAAACCGGTATGTCTCGGTTAGTTATGTTTTTTCTGTAGTGGGACTTGTGTATATTGACGTGGTGTCCCATGTACCCCGCTAAGTCCTGAAGTCCCGCATCATTCAGATTCAGTTCAATACATGCTGTCGCAAGCTGATAGCGGAGTTTTGTTGCCCGCAATAAATGCGGCTTTGATGCTCCGCACAGCTTTGCATACTTGCAAAGCAAGTTGTAGGCCGATGGGTGGCAAATGTCATGCAGCATTGTCTTTGGAAGAGCAAATAGGTAATTGTTTTTATGACTTATATCTAGGTTTTTTCTATAAAATAATAATAACTCTATGCACAATCGAATATCTTGCGATACGAGTAGCTTTATCTCCCTTCCCAGTTTTCCTCGTGTTATTAACAGTGAAAACTCCTTTGATACGTCTTGAAGCCCTGGTGGAAGGTTGTCGTACTTTTTACAATTACTCATTGACTTTAAATTTTTAAAGTCGTCAACGTAAATTCTTTCTACATCACCGGGCCTTCGACGATTAAAAGTTTGGAGAGATGTTAGAGTTATTTTTAGAAGATTAATATAATCTGTTCTGTCAAATTTTTGGTGTAGGCTACAGTAAAGGCGTTGTCTTTCCATTGAAAGGAAATTGTATAACGATTTAATGTCATCAGGTGATGGTAATTCGGTAACTTTTTGACGCCGATTGAGTCCATGAGACTCAGCACACAATCTTGAAAGGCGAATTTTATAGGCACTTTCGAAGCAAGTTAAAAAGCGTTCGGATTGCATTACTAGAATGTTATTGTTCTTCTCAATCTGTATGATTTTATATTTGTTGACTAGAGCCTTCACTAAGCCCCCGATATTCTCTGCCACGGTAGGAAAATCAAGGTACTCTTTATTAGGGTCAGCAACTCCGTTTTCATTTGCGAGTTTTTCGATCGCAATTATGAATTCGTTCGCCTTGCAGGGAATAATCGCGTCTCCAAGTTGGTTTACTCCTAGTTTTAGTTTAAGTTTTCCTAATCTTCGTATTTGAGTGCAAATATTTGGTTTGTGCTGCCGACCTCTTAGTTTGTTGCACAAATCGTTAGCAAATGCGATGATTAGCCAATCGTATCTAATTTTTCTCAAAACTT
Source organism: Torymus flavipes (assembly GCA_030522905.1). NCBI lineage: Eukaryota > Metazoa > Arthropoda > Insecta > Hymenoptera > Torymidae > Torymus > Torymus flavipes. The sequence continues at coordinate 10,250 of JAPYZO010013527.1, forward strand.
GATCAGCTCTCATGTGATTAAGAATATTATTACGCAAAAGCATACATGCAGTGGGATGGCAATAAGGTAGTAATTTACGACCCGCAGCGCAGAACTCTCGAGCATCATCAGAATTATTTATACCGGCACATCTTTTGACATGTGGAGCATAATTGTGTTTAAGTATTAATCCAAGGCAATGGAAGCAAGGTAAGAAATCCGTTGCAGAATGGTTACTGTCTGTGCTAACAGCTCTCATAGTCCGTAACTCGCCAGTATTTAATTTACTGTCTGTATTAAATAAATAGTCACCAGCGTACAGTAACGTTTGCATTGGCTTCCTGCTTTTAGGTTGGTGAACTGTTTTTTGAATCGTTGCTTGTACGGTTGCTTCATTTTTATGTTTCCGCAAAAGGTGTCGCTTTAAATGAGTTTGTTCGGTTTCGCAAAACACACAGAGATGACTAAGTCGTTTTCTGGGACCATCTGTGCTTTCTTTTGCTTTCGGTACTGTTAAATCTTCGTAATTTGGAGCGTCGTTTTCAGAAATCTTAGGCACACGAAAATTTGATTGTCCAGGTTTTTCAATTTCATTTGGTTTGTCAGAACTGAAATTTATGCTTTTCACATTACTGTTTTCCGGCAGATATGTCGGATCATCTTTATTTTCTACAAATCAAATAATTTCAATTGAAAAAAAGAAAGAAAAAAAACAGAATAATTACAAAATCATTTAAAAAGATATTAAATCTTTACCTTTAGTTCTCTCGATTGTTTTGGATTCCTCAATTATTGTAGAACTAAACTTTGGATGTATAGTAGACAATAAGCTAAGGCTTCCAATATCTACAAGAGTATAAAGAAAAAACAGAAAAAAAAACGATTAACGTTAACAGCAACACGAATAATGAAACTTAAGGTAGTTCACCGGCCAATGACGTCCTAAAAATCACAATATTGCGAAAATTGTGCTGTAAGCATATTATTTATGGTGGGAACTCTTCATTCATCTCTGTTTACTATTGTAAAAATAATAAAAAAGATGTAAAAAATAAGGTACCTATACGATGTTTGAAACAATACGACTTGTATGGTGCCACTATATATAGATATACAAGATAACGTGGGAATTTTCCTTAAAATAGCCATTTCATGGAAAATAGGGTAGCTTGCCATACTACAAAATATTCTACATTATTCCTTTTTCAGTCTAGTACAATATACTACTTTTTAAACAAATTTTTGAAGAAAATTGGCTATGCAATTGTGTGACGAGGAGCACGCCGAAAGGCTCTGCCCTCGTCAAGTCGAAACCGCGCCGCTCCTGCTCTGGCCATAGGTCGTGCTTACATACACATCGTTGTGCGTGTAAGTGATACGGCTATGTTTGGGTGTTGCGGATGCGGCAGCACAGGAGGACGACGCGATAGCAAAGACAATAGGCAGAGGAAAATGGAGCAGAGAGGGGGAACGGACACAGGAACCGCGAGAAGTCGCGGCTCATCAGGCCCGCAAGACGATCAGTCTCGGCGCATCTCCACGTCTATTAAGCTAACAGATCACTTTTAAGATTCAGGTTTCTAATCTGAATCATAATTTTCTGCTAATTTTCTATTAATTTTCTACGCCCACCCGGATTTTTCTTCTCCAGCCGTTTCCGAGAAACATGCGATCTGCTAACTTAATATTAACCTAGCAGACCATTGTCGGGTATCTTTGCGAGTTTTTGCCTTAGCGAATTTGGGGAGGGGGCATATTTTGGTGCTAATTTTCTGCTGCAAGATGACCGAAGCCAAAAGTCCCAGAAACCTTCGGGAGTCCCAAAACTGAATATAGGTCCTTGGCTAGGATGTTGAATTTATATATAAACGGTCCCTAGCGAAAAAAAAAAACTAAACAGCATTTTGATGCTAATTTTCTACTAATTTTTAACGAGCACCCGGATTTTTCTATTCGAGCCATTTCTGAGAAACAAGCGATCTGCTAGCTTAATATTAACCTAGCAGACCATTGTCGGGTATCTTTGCGAGTTTTTGTCTTAGCGAATTCGGAGGGGGGCATATTTTTGTGCTAATTTTCTGCTGCAAGATGAGAGGGAGAGACAGAGAGAGAGAGAGAGAGAGAGAGAGAGAGAGAGAGAGAGAGAGAGAGAGAGAGAGAGAGAGAGAGAGAGAGAGAGAGAGAGAGAGAGAGAGAGAGAGAGAGAGAGCAAGAGCGCGCGGGGGCATGCACGGAGGAAGAATCACCAGATATCATCTCATTTAGCTCTTACTTTCTCACACACTCCCACACTTTCACTCTCTCATACACTCCCCCGTACTCTCTCACGTACGCTGTCACTCGTATCTTGGCATAAATCCTTGTTAGCTGACGTATGCCCCCGTACACGGAAAGAAATTTGGCGTTAGGAGATATCCAAGATACTTCGAGTTGCAGAATTTCAACGTATTTCATTGATTTTACCACAATTTAGAGTCAACGTATTTCAAAATTCGTTATTGGTAAACTCTAAAGTTATCGAAAACCTTAGACTCGAAAATGTATTTAATATCAACCCAATTTGAATT
>JAPYZO010013532.1:0-10633 GCA_030522905.1 Torymus flavipes
ATATATATGTGTGTTTTAGGCAGTGTCGGTGCTTGTCAGTGCTTATACCCTGGTCGTAATCAGCGTAGACCGATATACAGCCATCATGTGGCCATTAAAGCCACGTATGAGCAAAAAACAAGCGAAAATGTCTATCGCCGTTGTATGGACACTCGCTCTAAGTTTTTCATGCCCAATACCCTATTTTTCTCGACTTCAACAACCGACTGAAACTTACAAATACTGTGATCTATATGTGTGTCAAGAAACATGGCCCACACCAACACATAGGTAAATGTTTATTATTCAAAATTTTATTTTTATTTTAACAGAAAAAAGTAATTATTTAAATCATATACTTTCAGTAATACATATACTGTAGGTTTTATCAAATATAACGATACAGTCATGATCGTTTATGATAAAAAGATTTTTATACATTTCACTTGCATTCTCAAAAACGATCAGAATATTGCATGATCAATGTTCTTTCCAAATAAATACAATTAATGAAATTAATACAATTAATGTAGTTAATGAAATTAAAAAATCAAATGATTTACAAAATAAAAGTTTACTGTTGCGGTATTTTTTTTTTAATTCAGTGTTTGCCAAAACGTACAGGACTGATTCCTTTTTAAATCATCCCATCTTACGCTACTTTCGATTGTTTATAATTTTCTGAGAAATTAATATTTTTTTAAGGAATTAAAAAGCTTAAATTTTATTTCTTTTATGATCTTTTTATAAATAACACAATAGGATAAATCTTGATCTTCATCATATTTCAATAACAGAATCGTCACAAAAGGTGATTAACTCACAAAGTTAAAGCAGTTTAAAATTTGATTACATTTTAAATGTTGTAACTTTCATTTTCACGTCTAATATCGATTCGACAGTAAAAAGCCAACATTTTTCAAGCAAAATTCCGAGACGATTAGTGACGGTTTGCATGAATTAGAATGGAATCAGCCACAGCATATAATTCAGATTGAAATGAGGATTGACACCACAGTAATGTGCTGTAATGGGCTGCAATGTGCACAGTACTGCAGTTACATCACACAAAGGTTTAAATACAGCGCAGCGCCAATCAATATCAAAATTGGAACGTGTGTGAATTTTGTAACTTACTATTTATTCCAGCCAATTATGTACTAAGTTAGCTGAAACTATTTTATTTGTTATTTCTTAAGCTTATTATATATGGTTTGAATTTAAAATCATTAATATTTAAATAAATGAGAGTAATTTATAGTCAATTATTTTAACAGCATGGGGATGGGGAAAGAATTTCACACGGAATAAAATTAAATTGCGATTCGTTGATTCGCACAGCGAACACCAAAATGAACGATTAACCCAATTCTATTAATTGCGCAGGTATTACTACTCTATCTTTCTGATGTTTGCGCAGTACGTGATACCAGTAGCGTTTCTAGTTTTCACGTACACGAGCATAGGGCTTATGGTCTGTTTCAAGAGGCCGCCGGGAGAAGCAGAAAATTCCCGTGATCAGCGGATGGCGAAGTCGAAAGTGAAGGTTAGTTGTTCATTAATTCAATGTTAATTTGTTCTTAATTAAATGCAAATTTGAATAAATAAGAAAAAAAAACATGTTAACCATTTTGAAGATGATATTTAAAAAATCATAAACAACTAAACAAATATGAAAGTATTATATATATAATTTGTTAATTTTTTAAAAACTTATAATATAAAATAAATATTCTTTTATCTAGATAAAATTTTTCGCAGCATCAGCTGCTCTCAACTTTCTTATATATGAAACTTTGTAAAGGGATATTTTTTCTTTTTGTTTGTCAAGTAAACAAATTTTCTCCTGCGGCCTTTCATAATCTCTTTTTTCGAAGTTGTTCCCATCACTGATAGCTACGTTAATTAAGTTACTCTGCGACTTGGTCTGAAAAATAAATACCTTACCCTTTTATTCTTTGTGCAAATCTATGGTGAACTGTTTTCTCAAAGTTAATTTAATGCTTTGGAATGAAAGTAAAAAAATTGATGAGTAAAAGTTTGAAATTATAAAATTGTTACGAATACATATTAATTATAAATAATCAAAAAGTAGAAAAAAATTTTAGGTAAATTCATTATTATTGATTATATACATATATTTACTAAGGTTGCCTTTGAAGTTAAGACCGTTGCTAAGAGAAAGCTATAACTTGTTGATTTTTTCGTTTGTGATCAGTCGTTGAGTAAAGTTTGAATAAGGTACTATTCAAGCATGAGAATAAATGACACTCTGCAAGCATTTTTTGCTTATTATTGTATTTTTTAATCACCTGCCGCAAATTCCGTTTTGTGCGGAACAAAAATGATACTAATAAATTATCCATGCCTCTTTCACCTTTTTTATGAGACCTGATAAGACCCGCATTTTCACGTGTAATGTAATTTTCACGTGCTTATCTCACTGTAGCTCTGGTGGTTCGGAACCCACCTAAAACTGTAGGTCCCCATTACTGTGTGAGTTACTAAGGATGGATACATTCTCATTAAAGAGGGCTTAAGACAGCTGTAAAACTAAAAAAAAAAAGAAAAAAAAAGACCCGTAAAAAATACAGAAGTTGAGCTTAAATTAAAAAACAAATGATCTGTCATTTTTTCATTTTTTAAATTTATTAGGATCTCTAAACTTAGTTTCTAAATTATTTCTAATGAATGTGTCCATATATTCGATTGTTATGTGACGAAAATCACACATCAGTATCATATGCTCAAAATTTCCATCTTTTTATTGACGATGCTGTATAAAATTATTCAAGGCAGGTCTTGAAACCTTTGATAACGCTCCTTTCATTTGCATGCCAAAAGGCGCTTTACTTCTTGTTTCCAGATAAAATAAGCCTTTCCTGAAATAGAAATTTATGAAAAGTATTATAATAATATATGCCTGTACTTATCCATAACAAAATACTTCATAACCGGAATGAAAGGCTAAATTGCAGTTGTGTCTCACATAATTGTTTTAGAAGTAAAACATTGTAAAATACGCAATCTAAAACTAGTTTGAAAACAAGCCATATTATGGAACACATTTCGGAAACAATGGGATGCTTTGTGAGTGATTTAAAGCTTAAGGATTCCATTTTTTACAATACTTGATTATTTTATTCTTTTTAAAGTAAATAAAATTTTTGATAGATCAAATCAAGCTAAAAATATAAAAAATCAATGAAAAAAAAGAATATTCTTCTCGACCGTGTTTTTGAGTCAACGTACAAACTAATGTCCCCGCTATCTCAACAGATTTGCTCCAGATTATAGAATAATTCAAATAAGTTCTAGTATCAGTATAACTATTTATTACTTTAATGGTATTTTGCGAATATTAAGTTATATTTAAGCGGATCTTTGGTAGACGAAATTTTGATTTATGAACATGAGATGTTAATGAAATATTCAATAAATATAATAAACATCTATTTATTTCCATAATTATAAAAAGAACTTCTATTTAGTTTTTTTCTTCTCCAAATATTTCCTCTGGGATAGAATCACCCAGACAATAAATTAGTCATTGAACAACTGTTTGTAGATCTACTATACGAAGGGAAAATTAATATTCAAGCTGTGAAAATTATAGCTGAAGAAAAAATTAACACAAGAATACATAGATAAATTTTTTTGCAACACTATGCGTAAACGCGATTTTACCGTTTGAGTGCGTAACAATTCTACTTTATGGTACACTTGAAAAAAATCATGTTTTGGCAACTGGGACATAGAATTTGACACTCCAGGAAGATTGCGCACCATAAGAGCCGGCCTCGCCGGCCCTCGTATTGCACGATCGTTCCTCGCACACCGACCGCAACATTCAACGTCCCTGCTGAAACATGATTTTTTTTAGTTAAAATAAAGTAGCATTACAAGTACTTAAAACGGATGGAAAATCTTATTTTTTCAAATAGTGTTACAAAAAACTATCGTATGTGACTCGTATATGACGATCATACTAATGCGTAAAATCGTATTTTACGCCCTTGTTACATAATAGAATATTCATCTTATAAGTAACACTTTCAGTTACGTATATAATACGTTTAACACTATATATAACACTTAATATTTTTATCAAAGCATAGTATCAATAGCTTGGATTTGTGAGTCTTAAGACGTACTCTAGATAACAAGGAGTGATTCAGATCCTGGGAAGTGCGTTTTGACGAGTGAAGTGCGGTTTCTACAGAATTACAATCGGTAAAATAGATCAAAAAGGGGTTTTACTTATATTGCTAAGTTTATCGTTTCTCAAAATTTGTTAATTTCGTTCGTTTTATACAATAAATTGTAGAGATTATTTGCGTATAACGTACATAGAGAAAAAAAAATATTTTAATAAAAGAGTATAACTTACACATTAGTTGGTGTGGCAAATCCCATAAGAACTTTTGTATTTGCATTGCAGTTTCCACTAGAAAATGTCGAATAAGACGAGCACTCGGTGCCAATAAAAGCACTTTCATTTCTCAAAGATTCAGCATAGAAAATCCAGGAACGGTAATGACTGCAATAGTCTAATGAATTAATAATTAAGATTTATTGAACTAATGTAAATTTCAATCTCTTTTAATTTAAAACTATTGCTTAGGCGTCACTTCTCTTAATTGTATCATATCTTCTTTAACCTCTGAACAAGGGTCTATAACCCGTCTATTATTATTAAATAAATAAATAGTTAAATTTAAATTTTCGTACTCTATAAGATAGGCTTTTAGATAAAAACGGTACTTTTTACTTTTATTAGAAAAGGGGTTTTCTGCTCACGTTTGAAAAGAACACAATTGAATCACACTAAAAGAACTTTACAACCAAAAAACTTTTTTTGTATCGATGATTCTATTATAGCCAAAAGTTAACGGTCAAATTTTATTGCTTTCTCAAAGAGGAATAATTTTAGATAGTGCATGCGTTGATTCGCACGTATGTATGTGTACGTGGGACGTGAGTGTAGGTACGTGTGCACGTGCGGGTGTGTGTAACACAAGTCAAATATCTGGAGAACATAATATAGACCGATTTTGATCAAATTACTCTCATTTTCTTTAGTTTTGAGGATACTTAAATGAGTTAATTTTTTGTGTTTTATGGACAAAAATTCATTTTCAAAATTTTATTTTTTTTATATTTTTTAGGCACAACCACTACTACGTAAACCTTATGTTTTACCAATCGAAAAATGTAACACATGAAAAACAATCATTATATAATGAAAAAATTTAAAAAAAAAGGCAAAAAAGTCTTTTTTTTTAACTTTTAACCATTTATGCCAGAAACCTGTCCTAAACAAATTAGCAAAATATAAAATAAAACTAGAGAAACATCTATCATTTGCTTTTTTTTAGAATTATAAAATATCGATTCTTTCAAAAGACCGTTCAAAGTTGAGCGTTGAAAATACATAAAATCCGCTTAAAGCTCACCGATTTGTACGATTTGCGTATTGTAGTGCCTTTTCGACGCTCAACTTTAAACGATCAGAACTTTTGAAAGAAGTAACATTTTTAAATTTTTAAAACACAAAATTAAAGCTGATTTTTAGGAATGCCAACAAACGAACAATTAGTAGAGGAATACAGACGATTTTACCAAACAAATCCTATTGAATAAAGCTAATCGAAAAATAAAATTAAAAAAAAAATTAATCCGGGGAAGTGAAGGGGAAGTTGAAATAAATAAAATTTGTTAAAACAAGTAGAAAAATCGAGATTTCATGCGACATTCAGTAGTAAAAATTGTAAATAATAACTTTTCAAATATTTACCCATTTATACACAGGTAAATTCGTATGCAGATGCTTAAATTTGCGTGGATTCTATATGCTCTGATTAGTTTTATACATTCATTATTGCATTCTTTTAAAAATTTTTAATTTTAATGGGTGTCTTTCACCAAGACTTTTTAATTGTACATTATTTTTTTTCTATATTATACCGTACAAAGAGTAGGAAAAACCAGCCTCGGAAGGTGTGCGTTGGAAAAAAATTTACCCACTTTTAAGGTTCATATCTGCGTGTAAGTTCTACGGCTATCGCAATGAGATTTTGATTGATCGAGTTTAAATTCGCGAAAATCATTTGTCATATTATACAAAGCTTATAATTCTATGTGGAGACAAATGGCCCTTAAAAACGCCATTTTTGCACATAACTCGTAAGATATCGATTTACATAAAAACTTCAAATACAAAAGTTGTGCTTTACATAAAAAAAAACTTTTTTCTCTCACATATTATTTCGTAGAATTAATTTCTCGGAAGTTAGACCTTCAAAATTACTAAAAACGCGTAAATACGGAAAAATAGTGTTTTCGCTCATTTGTTAATAGTATTTGATTTTACACTGTTGAATATAAAAATTATAAATCTAACGAAAATAAAGCTTTTTCCTGTTGACTGTTTTTCGGAGAATCAATTTTTCGCAACTTAAGCCTAAGAGGATGATTAGAAAACCATAAATCTATTAATGAAGTTGGTTTTGGCCATTACATAATTAACTTTCATAAATGCTTTGCATAAACTAAGTTGTCGAGTTTATCAAAATACAAGCCTTGTTATTCAATAATATATTATAGTATTTTAGGTGTAATACTTTTCGTACTGGCGAAAGTATAAGGTTCTCTTCAGTAGTAGCAGTCGTGCCTTATATGTAAATAAGAAGCTTTTACGTAAGATGGGGGATTGGCGCAGCGAGTGAAGTGATGTGCGCATGAGGGGGATGGGGCCGCTAGTTTAATACAATAGAGCTAATATTTTTGAATTTCATGAAATGTGTTTGAAAGGTTTTTCAATTGCCAATATTTTCTTTTTTCTTAATTTTAATTATTTAGTCTGTCGTTTCTTATTTATAAAAATGTCACCTTTTTTATGTAATTTATATATCCCAAAAAATATATATAAACATTATTAAACTTCTAAATTGCTTGATTCTGGTAAAATTTAAAGTGGCTATCTGCATTATTAGAAATAATAATATTTTTGACGAAAATGGGGTTTTGTTGTCGACCGATAACTAGAGTTAAAATCATCTAATCTTCGTCCAATTTTGCAAGACAGTAGCTTTTTTGTTTTTTCAAATTATGTTTGTTAGGCAAAAAGAGTTCATAACATACAGAAGAGTGTGTTAACTGATTCTGTTTTTGGCACAAACCTTGTGTAAAAACCGAATCTCATTTTGACTTGAGTAGATTTTGAGGTATATGGCAGATTAATTATCTAATTTTTTTTGTAAAGAAAAAAAAAAATATGAAAGAATAGTAAATAACGAGAAGTTTGAGAATATGATTCTATTTTTACATATTTTTAATTTGAGATTTTTCTTATATTTTGAACCGACTTAATATTATCTGATTGAATTTAAAATTGAACTTGTGCAACTTAAGAATATATTTTATATCCCTGCAAAATTTTCCGCTATATTATCTTCTTCTGGTTCCGGGTTATGGGACAAACAAATTTATAGCACACACACGCACAGGCGCACACACGCAATGTTCTCAAAATTGAATATTTGGACTCAGGGAGTTCAGAGATTTTTAAAAATAAATTTTGCAAGTATAGTCAAGTATACATCCAAATTAAGCTGATACATTGCAGATAAAACGATATAAATTTTTGTTTGCAAAATCAGATACACTTTAAATTTACATGGTGTACCAAAATTAATTGAAGTGCAAAAGAGAAGACTTAGAGGCTCTGATTAGTGTAAACCGAACAGATCGTGGTGGCTACGGTCAGTACATATTTGCATCTTTACATGTGCTTTGCTGACAAGTAAATACAAATAAGCATACCGATGGAAGAAACAGAAATAAAATGCCGTTTAAAGAATATAAGAGCGTTGTGCGCTAACTGTTGTACAGTCATATGTGTACATCGCATAGAAAAAAAGAGAAATAAAAACTTGCCTTCCGGGCTTGAAAAATCGTAGTCGGTCGGGCAACCAGGCTGAACGCGGCTACCTCCGTTGGGATAAAAACTTGCCACACCGGAGGCACGGCCTATTCCATACTGCCCGGCGTCCGTGTGAATCGTATCAACGAAGCGAGCGTCGCTCGCCGTCAGATGCGGCTGGAGGAAATTGAAGAACGGACCCGCCGGATCTAGACCTGCAAGCATACACACAAGCGCACATACATTTAAAGATGAAATGGAAAAAAAGCGGGAGCGTGACGCGAAATAAGCGCGGGAGTTGATGTCGTTACGCAAAATGGGCTCGCGCGCATCTCACTCTTAATCTGTATTTTATGTGTTTTGTTTCGCTTATGAATGTTCCAATTTGCAAATTCATTGTTGAACCTCGTGATACTTCTGTTTTGATTGTTTTTTTTTTTTTTTTTTTTTTTTTTTTTTTTTTTTTTTTTTTTTTTTTTTTTTTTTTTTTTTTTTTTTTTTTTTTTTTTTTTTTTTTTTTTTTTATAAAACATTTTTCCATCTAAAGTTTTTCCATTTCGATTTATCAAAATTCCAGTATTAAGAAAAAATTGAAAAAAAAAAAATATTTCGCGGAAATTCTACTGAAAAGCTAGATTGCCAATTATTATTGTACCTTACAATTTAAATAATAACTTATATCAATATCCTACATAGAAATTTTCTTCTTATAACATTTAAAAATTATTGAAATATAATATCATAGTTATTAACAAAAACATTGACTTAAAAGTGATACTAATAGAAAAACACGTAGATAATTAAAGTGCCATTCATATATTCTAAAATAGATTATTTAAATTAACAAAGCACTTTCAAAGATTACAAGAGAAAACTCGACGAAATACAATAAGCTGATGCACGCGCAGGAACTGCCACTTCCTTGAAATGTCTCACTAAAATATCCTTACAGCATCTTAGCAGCTTTCTTGATAAATACATTTTCATCAAGATGCAATGGTCACAAGCTCACATTTCCTCCGCACCAAACACGCTCTTTGCTTTGTCAACGATATAACATTACCAGCTGGAAAGAATAAAATCAGATCACCGCAAATGAATGTCCCTCGCGGCCCCTTGCATCCAGCCACGTGCTATAACAATAAAGTAACAGGGGAGGGGGCGACTCTCTTTTGCGCACTCTCCTACTCTACCCCTGAGTAATATTAAACGTTGAACGTAATGGCTTCCTTCGTAATTCGATTCGAGCCAGCGAGGGGTAGAAGAAAAACAAATTCCCGCGCATGTATATAATCTCGTTCTAATGAGTATATGGGCGCATAATACTCACCAGTGATCCTGCGCAGTTCGAAGCTCGTTTGGCGGCCGAGGAATCCGGCGACTTGTGCGCCCATCGAGTGCGCGACGACGTGGATACTATCCGGAGGCACACCCTCGTCAACAATTTCGTCGATCGCCCCGGCTAGCGTTTCGCCTACTGCCTTGGCACTGCTCACCACGTCCATATAGCTCTTCCCGGCCATCTTCCGCCAATCCACGGACAATACATTGTGGTCGCCGCGCTCTAAATAAGCTGCATATAAACATCATGACTATCGTCGTTTTATCCCTCGATGGTAAGAAGAGCATTAGACAAATTGATTTCGTCGCTTTTATACATGTTTTATTCTCTTTTGATGTACGGTAGTTCAAGCATTAGTTTCAGAATGAAAAATTTACTTATAAATTTAATTATTTTTTTTTCTGTTTATCAAGTTAATCTTTCCCTTACTTCGGATCATTATTTTTTCCTCTTCTATATGAAAATGCAAAATGCCATCTGATCATCAATATATTTTCTTAAATTATAAAATTAAAAGCCTTATTTGTTTATTTTTTCCATATCATTTAAATATGATACAGCTTAATATGAAAAATCTTAAAATATTCACGGCTACGCAAATCGTACATAACTGGTTTAGATCAATGTTAATAATAGGCGAAATTGATTTGATGAAATATTGAATTTCTGTCAATTTTATTGAGATTTCGTTATAGCAACTATAAATGTATAAATTTATTCTACATACTTCTATCATTTATTATACAAAATAATAATTTTACAAAGTTGAAAAATAAATTTTTAGTGCGAAATGTAAAAACATGAAAAAGAAATTGAGATGAAATATTCCCCGATGTCGTAGACAGCGTACCTTTATGCGCATGTACACTTTCATTTCTGTGCCTATACGATGAAGCAGATAGACACGCTAGCGGTCGTAGTATGCTATACGTTCCATCAGGCTTCATATTTATATATTCATGTTTTACGTAGGTATGCGGCGCGCGAACTAATATTTATTTTATTTTATTTATCAAACGGGCTGGTTGGCAATATAATATTAATTGTCATAAAAAGCATTAAATTCTATTGAAAATATTAATTTCTCTGCCAAAAATGATACTTTTAAAAACATTTTATTCAATTTTTTACAATAAAATCTACCGCATTACTTTTAAATTTTCATTTACGCAAATTGAGTGCTCATTTGAAGAGATGAATTAAAAAAGCTTTGGATTATTTCAATAACATTCCGTTCAATTTTGTATATTATCCAGAACTATCTTTCCATTTGCAAAATAAAAATTGGATACGAATTTATAGCTTTATAACGATAGATTTCAGGCTTTACAATGATTAGTCAGGGTGATTTCCTGTGCCTGTGATTTTGATGGACGAATGTGACGTTT
>JAPYZO010013534.1:0-13578 GCA_030522905.1 Torymus flavipes
ATATTGTAATTACATCGCTATTTTTATTGTGAACTTTTTGTCTGAATTGATTTTTCCTTAAGTAGATAGTGGAATACTTTTTCCTTTATCATTGATTTTTCGCTTTTGTCTCTTCTCCTCACTACGATTTTCGGTATTTTTTTAGATTGCGGTTTATGTATCTTCTTGGACGTTATATCAGCATAATATTATGTTTCTCTGAATGTACTCGGTCGTTCCTTTTGTTTTGTTACAAGTTCGTTTAATAACAGATTTTTATGTTTCAATTCCGTGTTTAGCTCTTTAAGCAGTTGGTTTTCAGTTTTTAATGTACTTACAATATGGTCTTTGTCTTCGTGTATGGTTTCATTTAGCTGTGAGCCATCAATTTGCATTTTATCTTGCTGTATAAGGCTTTCGTAGCTGGCTTTGAGATTACTGTATTCTTTATCCATTATTTTATAGTTTGTGCTAAGGTTCTCAATCACTTTTACTTTGGCTTGTTGTTCTTCTTTTAGTTTTATAAACGCAACACGTGTAGCATCTTGATTTGAGATTATGTCCAAGCCATGTTCATCACAAAGTACTAATGCACTGTCCACGTAACTTACCTTATCACTTTTTTTTCCTATTAAAGTCGCTTTTATGATAGGCATTACTTCAATATATTCAGATTACCGTACTAATCACTTTATTAGGGTGACAATTACGATAGTTTATCATAATTGTCCTCCGGAGGCAGCCCACTCGCCGCCATTTTGGCTAGCGAGCATCAAGATGCTGTATATATGTATTTGTTATATATGCTGTTATTCATATTATTTAAGGAAACTTATAAAAGGTTCATTTGGCCGACGTTTTAATTAAAATATTGTATACTAATTTATTGTAAATATCATGATATAATAAAAATATTCTTAGTCTAATAAATAATAACTTGTTATTACAATTAAAAATATTATTATAATGAAATAAAGTTATTAATTATAGAACAATATTAATAATAATTAATTATAAGAATAATATATCTTTTGTTGAAATTTTTAGTAAGTAAGTTAGTTATATAAGTTTTATTAGTAATGTTGCCTTCCAGTCCATGTACAGGTAGCTACGTCTACCTCTATGGAATTATACACTTGTAATTTAATCTGGATAATTAAATAAAAAAATAAATAACTCTGTTATAAAAACTTTAAATTAATTAATAACTGCTTATAACTCTTACTAACCGTTTATTATATATATTAAAAATGCAAATAACTATTATTAGCATTTTTTTCATGACTTTCATTTGGTGAATAAAGAAAGCAAATAACGCTACCAACAGTAAATAACTATTATTAAAAACTATTATAATACTATTATAATACTATTATATTACTATTACTATTCTTAATAACTATTATTTACTGTTATGAGCGCCCCAAATCATGCATTTACAAACTGCAAATAATATGGAATAACTGCAAATAAAAGTTATATTTGGTTATGTATACTTATTAATAATTATATGCATAATTTATTTCTGGCTAGGTTAACAGCCTAATCAATATTTGATGAAAACATAGTGATTTCCAAATTTGAAAAGTTCCTGAATTTTTAAACTGCGGACACTGTCGATTTCCAACTTTTGGCGACATTTTCTTAGCAAAATGTGAGTAATTTCATCTAGTTTTCAGAAAATTCTTTATTTTCTTGACTAAGATGCATCTATTACAGAGTTATTATTGAAAAGCTGAAAAGTAACGATTTAAAAAAAATGTAGATATCACAAAAACTAAATTTTGGTTTGTCTGAAATTTCAATATGTTTTTATATATATATGTTCTTATACATTAAAGAAATGATTATACGATACTTGTGATCTAAGGAGCACTCTGCACGGCCTGATTAGGACCCTCGCTGCGCTCGGGCAAAAAAGTGCTACTTACGTCACATGTATCGTAATGTACTATTTCCAGTATCTAAGAATATGCTACTTTTTTATTTTTTTTTTTTTTAAATGAATTTTAAGAGTTCGATTCCTAAGCTGACAATTAGTGCAATTTTTAAAAAATTATTTCATTTTTCTGTCTACTTACTACTCTGTTTAGTAAAAAAATTTATTGAGTCAAAAAAAAAAAAAAAAAAATTACAGGAAAAGAATGATTATTATTTCCCGCTAAGAAGAGAAATAGTGGCCATCATTTTCTGTGAAACAGGGAAATAATCGCGATTATTTCCAGCTAAACCATTACTTTCCGCGAAACAGGGAATAATGGATAATCGAGAATAAAATGCTACTTTTTTCCTGCGTTTTAGGCTAAAGAATTAGCAATTATTGTAGTCATAAATAAAATTAAAAAATTCACTTGTACACTGCTCTTTCTCTCTCTCTCCCTCTCTCTCTCTCTCTCTCTCTCTCTCTCTCTCTCTCTCTCTCTCTCTCTCTCTCTCCCTCTCCCTCTCTCTCTCTCTCTCTCTCTCTCTCTCTCTCTCTCTCTCTCTCTCATGTTGTATTATACCTTCGAGGTGTAAAGTGACGGCTTGGCAAGACGATTAAGTAGCACGCTGTCAGCTATGGCATGATTCCACTCAACGAAGTCATTGCGGCAGTCCCAGATAAAGTCCGGAGCCACATCATGCAACAACACAAACGTAAGCGCTTGTTCGTTCAACGAGCCGTCCGGCAACAGAACGTTGCCTAGCGATTTAGTCTCCAAGTTTGACATTTCTGTGCCTGTACAATCGAATTAACGTTGAAACCAAATCTCGTGGTTATGGATCTCGTATTTTGGAAAGAAAATAGAAAATTTTTTAAGAATTGTTATAAATTAGATGGTTTCTCTCTTATTCTCATTTTTTCTCTCACGTGGGCTCTCTCTCTCTCTCTCTCTCTCTCACTCTTTCACAAAGGGATTCAAAACAAAGAACAGGCTGTCTTTTTATATTGTCGTAAGATCAGATAAGATAAGTTAAAATAAGATAAGGTATGGTTAATAATATTGCAGATATCAATTACAATAGTTTTCCTGGTAGAAATTTCTTTATCGAAAATATCCAGGAACTTAATAAGTAGCGCATAAAATAGGTTAGTTTCTGAGTAGTAATAAAACAATTTTTTCGGCAATATTCTCTAATTGATAGAGATAACATTAGGTTCTCCTATAAACTTTAAGGGGGATAGACGCCTTTTTCGTGAAATAAAAAATTCATATTTCAATACATAAATGTAAACAAATTATTTTCGACTTTTTACACATAAAAGGGGGTATATTTAGCTTATCTTAGAACTTTATGTAGGCCTTTTGTATGGTCCAAAACCATAGTTATCGATGAGACAAATTTTTTCACTCTCTGTAAGTTTTCAAACTTTTCTGCGGATGGATTGACTCGAAATTTGAACTGAGTACTTCTGAATAGTATAGTTCTGATATTAATGAGGGAATTTAGGATTAAATGTCAGAAAAAATTTTTACATCAGAAGATTTTTGAAAAATTAAAAAAAAATATAATATTGGATAAAAAATCTCTACATTCATATGAGAATTATGCATTTTAGAAGTACCTTGTTCAAATTTGTGATTATTTTATTCGCAGAAAAGTTTGGAAGCATACGGAGTGTGAAAATACTCATCTCATCAATAGCCAGGGTTCTGGACCATATAAAAGGTTGAGACAATGTTCTAAGGTAAAGTAAATACCCCCTTTTTAAGTGTAAGAAGTAGAAAAATAATTCATTTCCATTTATGTATTAAAATATGACTTTTTTATTTCAGAAAAATGGTGTGTAGCTTCCTCAAATTTCAACACTAATAATTGCTTATTAATTCTTTCATAGTGCTATTATAGGAGATACAAGCAAAAACCATGATTTTTTCGTGTAATTCTGTCTCTCCTACTTCTCGCCATAATATTAAGCCATAATATTACAAATCATTTTCTAACTAAAGAAACTGTCAAAATTAAATATATTGTAAATACTCATTAATGAGCTGATGTAAATTATTTTTGATCTTTAGTGCTAAATAAAAAAATAAAAAATATTTTCACCAAAGCTACTGCAACAAATAGTTGGAGTTCTCAAAAGAAAAATAATTAAGAATTAAAAATTGAATTAAAATTTTTCACCTTCATTTTGCTTAATCGTTTGAAAATAACAAATAAAAGTAAAAATTAAATATTTGTGTTTTTTTTAAAATAATTTTCATATAAACCAACGTAGGACTAAAATTGTCCTCTGAATGAGTCAAATATCGATCAATTGAACATGTTTCTGCGTGTAGTACGTAGCGGCAAGCTAGCACATTTCTTACAAAATGAAATTTTAGAGTTTAAAAAAAGAGTGACAAAAGGAAAAATATTTTGGGTAATAAAAGTAAACCATGATTATGCACTCAATAAATGAAGGAATATTGTACCTATTCGGAATCAATTAAAAATTAGAGCAAACGTAATTATTTATAGTGGACTCATATAGACATTGTTAATTAATTTATGCAAAAATTTAGTATTCTACATTTATAGAAATAGTCCACCTGTAAACTGAAATGAGCTTTACACTTTACTAACTAAATTTGTGTATCAGTATTGAATATATGTAGAAGCAATCGATTTATACATTTTACCTAATTTTTACACATATGAATATTTACATGAAAATGACCATGTCTACACCTTCAACTGCAACCCGTCGGGCCCGCCAAGTATGTATGGGAGAACGGAGGCCCACCCCTGCTGTAGAGCAGCTCTAGACTTTTCTTCTCTTGTCCT
Source organism: Torymus flavipes (assembly GCA_030522905.1). Classification (NCBI taxonomy): domain Eukaryota; kingdom Metazoa; phylum Arthropoda; class Insecta; order Hymenoptera; family Torymidae; genus Torymus; species Torymus flavipes. The sequence continues at coordinate 4,732 of JAPYZO010013534.1, forward strand.
CCCAAGATGCGTAATCTTTTACTATAGAAAGTTCAAAATTGAGAAAGAATAAGGGAAAATGAGGATGATAACTATGTACCATCGTTTCGTAATGGATCCGCAATGTTTACAAGAAAAAGATTTTATGGAGATACATTGTATATTGCGCTTCCTCCTTCAGGATCGAATACGTAGTACCCCTCCCTTAGATACTACACATTCAAAGCTAAAAAGACGATCCTAGCGCCACGGCCCTCCGTGCGCCGCGGTGGATGGTTATACTAGTCATTCTTTTCCTTTGTGTCAAAGGTAACGCACGTTCATAACGTGGCTCTATAAAGAAGTGTGAATAAATTAACGATGAAGAGAGTGAAGAAGAGGTACAGACATCGGAGTCACTCTTCAGATGAAGACGAAAGAAGATTATCCAAGAGACTGGCGAGGTTTGTTGGCAAAGAACTGAAGCGGAAGAAGAAAAAGACACGCCGCCATCGCCGTTCTAGATCAAAGTCGTCAAGCAGCTCTAGTTGGTCGAGAAAGACGAGGAGCAATTCTCCGCCTGATAGAGGGATGCGACACAAAAACGAGAAATCATCAAGTTCTTCGGGCTCGTCATCAAATGACGGTAAGAGATATACGGTTTCACATTGTGGAAACGCTCCTGCGAAAGCCAAGATGGCACACGAAAATTTTCAATTACACGTGGCGCTCGCACGACCTATTCGACGAGAGAGAATTTCTTGAATTCTTGGCGTGACAATTCGCATGTCTAGCTGCGAACATACGTGTCTTGCCTAATTCAGACAGGCACTAACCTGTCGTATTTAGTTATTTTCTCATTATATATTTCCGATAATATTATCGTGAATGTATTGAGATACACCATTCCGCATGACCATTTCCCTGAACATAATCGTAATACATTTGTGATATATCTAGGTCATAATACACGCTCTAGAGAGAGTCATGGAAATTCTCCGGAGCCCAAAGACAAGGCCGCGAAGCGGGCCGAGACAGCAGTGGCGGCGGCGGCCGCGGGGACAGCCACAGCGACGACGCCGGAGCCATTGTCTAATACGCTGGCGTCAGATGGCGCGCACGGGACTGCAGACACTGCCTCTCCTTGTCTCAACGGCGCGGATACGGAAAAGCCGACAGATACATCGCTGCCGTGTACCAACGCTGCATCTACAAGCGCGGGGCAGCAAAAACAAGATGAGTCAACTGGAACCACGCGTAAAGACGAACATAGCCAACAATCCCCAAAGGAAATCCAGACATTAACGGAGATAAGTCTGAAAGATAACATTTTAAACGTTATTGGTCAACCTCTAAAGAAGGAACGCCAGGTAGCACCACCGATGCATCCTATGTTCGTAGAGCGCTGGGCAGAAGTTTTACGTTTGGGCCTGCCTAAAGATGAGAGAGTTGAGCTCATAAAGAAGTTTCCTCCTCCAGAGAATTGCGAATTTTTACAACCTCCCAAACTAAATAAGGAAATAAGTTTGTCATTGAACGAGATATGTAAAAATAGAGATCAACGTATTGTTGCTAAACAAGAAAAGATCCAGGCTTGCATAGGTGGATTAGCGCAGATTTTATCCTCACTTCTTCTGCGGGAGGTAGAAGAAGATTTGCCAATGATTGAGACTTTGTGTGGCGTCGCAAGACTGGTTATTGATGCGATGCATGATGAGACCGCCATTCGTCGCAGTTTGATTTTAGCAAATACAAATGTGGCATTAAAAGATACTCTCAGTGCTACAGAGGCGAACGATTTACTCTTTGGGAAGAATCTGTCTGAGAACCTCAAGCAAGCGAAGGTCACTGGACAAGATGTGCGAATTTTAACAAAGAAGCCTTCGGTTCAGACGCCAAAAAACCAGAAACCCCCGCCACGTCATCAGAGCGGATCGCAGACATCGGCATCGAGGGGACATCAGCGATCGGAGTCAAAGAACCAGTCGAACCAGCGATCTCGTCAGGGCGATCGGACGCAATCAACCGAACAGACCGCACACAAGAGCTTCTCCAAGAAACGCTACTCGAAGAAGGACCATTAAATGAAAATGTAAGTGTCATTGCAGGTCGGTTACGATTATTTCTTGACAGCTGGAAGCAAATCGCCTCAGACTCTGTAATTTTATCATGGGTAAAAGGTATCAAAATACCTTTTCGGATGAGACCATGTCAATCTGTACCTATTCCAGATAAAGTTTTTTCTTTTAGAGATAAAACGATTTTGATACAATTAATAACAAAATTGTTAAATAAAGGGGCTATTGTAGAGTGTAAACAAGTGGAAGGTCAATTTTTGTCTAGTTTTTTCTTTTTACCAAAAGCAGATAAATCTCACAGATTTATTTTGAATTTAAAACCACTAAATAATTTTATTGACACTGAGCATTTTAAACTGGAGAATCACAAGACAGCAGTAAACTTTTTAGAGAGAGATTATTTCATGACAAGTATTGACCTTCGTGATGCATATTACTTAGTTCCAATAGATTTAGCGTATAGAAAATATTTACGTTTTCGATTTGACGGAAACTTATATGAATTTACTTGCTTGCCCTTTGGGTTAAATATAGCACCCTACATTTTTACGAAATTACTCAGACCCATTCTGGGATTATTGAGGAACGCTGGTTATATCTCAGTAGTATATCTCGATGATATCTTGCTTATGGGTGATTCTTATCGATCTTGTGAAGAAAACTTTGTACGGACGCGAAACTTACTTGTGGCATTGGGTTTTATTATTCACGACGAGAAATCACAACCGATCCCTCGGCAATGGTGCAAATGGTTAGGTCTGATTTTCGATTCGCGAAAGATGACATTGGAACTGACGATTGAAAGAAGACGAGAAATGCAAGCACTGATTAAGAAATTTAGCGTTTTACAACGATGTAGAATAAGAGATTTTGCTCGATTTATTGGCTCTAGTATATCATGCTGTGTAGCTATTGAATTTAGCTGGTTGTATACCAAGGACTTTGAGAAATTTAAAATTTCGGCTTTAGAAGCGAATCATAATAATTACGATTCTTACATGGAATTAGTTCCGGGTCATTCAGATTTTAAATGGTGGAAAAGTAAAATAATGATTGCTTCAAAGAACATAGACCACCAACCGTTTATTTTTGAGATTTTTACCGACGCATCACTAACGGGATGGGGCGCAGTTTGCGCAGCTAGAAAAGTCCATGGTTTCTGGACTAAGAAAGAACGCGAAAATAATATTAATTTCTTAGAATTGATGGCCGCCTATTTTGGTCTCAAATGTTTAGCAAAAGATGCAAAAGATTGCAGTATTTTGATGAGAATCGATAATACGACAGCTATATGCTACATTAACAGAATGGGTGGCACTCAATTCGATTATTTAAATAATATCACTAGAGACATTTGGTATTGGTGTGAGGAACGAAATATTATTATTGTAGCTTCATACGTTAGTTCCAAAGATAATGCCGAAGCAGATACAGAATCGCGTAAATTAGAACCAGAAACCGAATTCGAACTAGCAGATTATGCATGAGAGATGGTGGTTCAGCGCTTCGGAGCGCCAGAGATTGACCTTTTCGCTAGCAGGTCGAATCACAAATGCAAGCGTTATGTTACTTGGAGAAAAGATCCAGAATCTGAGGCGGTAGATGCCTTCATGTTGTCGTGGACATATTTTTTTCTTCTACGCGTTTCCGTCATTTAGTGTAATACTTAGAGTTTTACGAAAAATTAAGAAGGACAAGGCAGAGGGAATCTTGGTGGTACCAGACTGGCCATGTCAGCCATGGTACCCACTATTTCGTTCCTTACAATGCTCAGACCCAGTTATATTATTGCCTAATCAGAAACTTTTAATTTCTTGTAGCAACGAACCGCATCCATTATGGAGGTCTCTTTCCCTGGTAGCTGCGAAGTTATCAGCGAGGCGTTCTTAAGACAAGGTATCCCAGCGCAGTCGATCGATACGAGTTTAGCGTCGATCGGAATATCAACAAAGAAGAGTTACAACACTGCGATTAAAAAATGGTGGTTTTTTTGTAAAGAGCGTAAGATACAGATATTCAGCCCATCGACGCCTCAAGTTATAGAATTTTTACAAATGGAATTTGATCACGATCAATCCCATAGTTCGCTGAATATCAGTAGATCTGCAATATCCTTGATTGTCGAAACGGATATTTCAAACGATGCCCGAATGAGTCGCTTTTTTAAGGGAATCTCAAAATTGAGACCATCTATTCCAAAGTATAATTATACTTGGAATCCCAAGATCATCCTAGACTATTTCTCGGGAAAACCAGAAAATGAGAGTTTAAATGTTAAGGATCTATCATATAAACTTGTTACGCTTTTAGCCTTAGTAACGGGACAGCGTATTCAGACGCTTAGCCTTATTAAGATTAACAACATAAAGATTTCAAATTCAGAAATATTGATTTTGATTCCAGATCAGATTAAAAATTCGAGACGCGGCGTTTCTCAACCGTTACTAAAATTACCATTTTACAGCACTAATTTAAAGATACGTCCCGCATCGACTTTAGTGCATTACTTAGATGTAACAGCCTCTAAGAGGGGTGCTATTAACGAATTATTTTTGTCATTAAATATAAATAATTGTAAGGCTGTTTGTAAACAGACTCTTAGTAATTGGGTAAAAAGTGTTTTGCTACATGCAGGCATAGATATTGGAGTTTTTACTGCACACAGTACGCGGCATGCTGCAAACTCATCTGCTAAGAGGCTGGGTGTCAATGTTGATGTAATTTTTCGGACTGCAGGTTGGGCGGAAGGCTCATCAACATTCGTGAGATTCTATGATAGACCCTTAGTTAATAATACGACAGAGTTTGCGTTGTCAATTTTAAATCAATAAAAATTGTTTTTTTTAATTATTGACGAAAAGATTATATGAGTGTAAAAAGATAGCACGAAAATTAAAAATAAATAAGATTGCGAGTTGCAATGTAAGACATGAGATATAATTCACACTTCCACGGCCGTAGATTACTTTAAACATCTACGTATTTGATCTTGAAGGAGGAAGCGCAATATACAATTGAACAATTGAAAGAACTTCTGAAGTTCAATTACAATTGTACTAACGCTTCCTCCGAAAGATCAATTTCCCACCCATACATTATTTCCCAAAATTTTCAAAATTTATTCCCATTGGAATCTACGGCAGAGCTTTCAACAAAATGACTAGTATAACCATCCGCCGTGGCGCACGGAGGGCCGTGGCACTAGGATCGTCTTTTTAGCTTTGAATGTGTGGTATCTAGGTGCAAGGGAGGCGTACTACGTATTTGATCTTTCGGAGGAAGCGCTAATACAATTGCAATTGAACTTCAGAAGTTCTTTCAATTGTTCAATTGCCCTCGCACGACGACGAAAAATAAATAATTATACTGAAGCCAACCTTGCTAGCGCTTGAGCTCATTATCACAACGTGGGCGTAAAATGTAATTTTACACCCGAGGTAATTAGAAAACTTCTATTATGTCAGTCAAGTCAAATTACGGATACTTGACTACAATATATTGATTTCAGTACTTGTGTTTAATTTGTATAGAAGAATGAGCAAATTTGAATAAATTTCTGAGAAAAGTCATTATACAGTTATTTTGAAGAATTGTTTGCATTACTTGACTATCGCATAATTGATATCACAACTTTCGATTGTTTAATTTGCAGTGAACAATGTGAATGTACTTAAATACAATCCTAAATATTATTATTTTATAGATTATACAGAAAAACGTCGATACTTGCCTTGTTTTATACTTTCGTAGAAAGTTTTATTATATTGACAATATTATTGTTTGTACAGTCATGAAAAAAATTATTACCATTTGTAGAGAGTGCTGAATAGATGAGATTCAAAGAAATAAAAGGACTAGAAAATAATTGTGTTATATGTACAAAAAAGCGTACTTAAAATATTAAAGTTTTTTGTACTGAGTTTGACGGATGTTGAGAGAAAGGGTGAGAAGAGCAGAGCAAAAGTGGGAGAAATAGAGTGTCAGAGAGTGGAGGAGGGGGGGGGGTATAGCGAAAAAAAATTTCTATACTTGCCTTATTTTATACTTTCGTAGAAAGTTTTATTATTTCTACTTTAATTTGAATGAAGATTCTGTAGATCTTTCAAAATAAAGTTTGTTAGTGCATTATTCTTTTACAGAACGTCTTGAGGGCTATTTTGAAAAAATATTTAACGTTTTTCATGGAGTCCTTATACAGTTGTTGAATAAGAAAAGATGAGAGAGATGGGGAGGGAGGTGATTGTTATTAATTTTTAAAGTTTTAAATTTGAATATTTTTTTATAGACCTCGATAAAATGAATACATAAGTAAAATTTTTTTGAAATAATTTAAGGAAAAGTTACTAATTATTAAATTATTATTATTAATAATGATAATTAAAAAATTTAGGTTCCTATTACCATTGTGGAAATACCACTTATTTGATTGTAAAGTAATAGAAAATTGGGTTTTCATTTTATAAATGAAATTTGTTAGGTATCAAAATTATTAATTATAATTAATAATTAATATTTTTTAATAGCCATATTATTCTACTCATAATAATCAATTAATAATTATATTAGTTAATACAAAATACTTGGTCTGGTTCACTTATTTTTCTATATTTTACCAAATTTAGAAAGTTCCTAATCTTGCAGGAATAAGTTCTACCAGCAAATTATAACCAGGGTCTGGTTTAGTATTACATTACATTGTAAGGTTTAGTATTACATTACATTGTAATACTTTCATTTATATAGGGTTTTGCATTTCGATACCTGACAAATTTCATTTATAAAATGAAAATCCAATTTTCTATTACTTTACAATCAAATAAGTGGTATTTCCACAATGGTAATAGGAACCTAAATTATTTTTTTTTAATTAATAATATTAAAAAATTAAATGTTGTTATATTTTATTACAGTAAATGGATTTAATGGAGCATATATTTCAAAATATATTAGTGAGACAACAATCTGCTTTTCCTCAATTGATTAAACATTTGTAATTTTTATATTTTATTATTTATATCTAATAAATAAATAAAAACAAATATATTATGTTATCAATTATATATAACTCAAGTTGTCTATCTATTTGTATTTGTTCTTCTTTCGCGACTTTCCTCTAATTCTGTCATGTCATTATTTTTTATATTACATTTGATATTAGATTTATGATTTAGTCGTATGTACAGTTTCTGAAAATGATAGGTACGTCAGACACCGAATACTTGACAATTTTATAAATTTAGTAATTTTTTATATTAAAAAACTTATATCTAAAATCACAAGAGTTATTCTATATTTCAAGAGTAGTTTACTCTAGTTTATATCTTATATAAAATATTTATACTGAAGTTTGACCTTTATGATCAGTATTACTTTATAAATTACTTTTATATTAATTCTTTGAGATAACTTGTTAATTTCTAGTATTGATAATCAATATGAAAGAATCAAATTAAATAGAAAACTACGCCATCACGTTATTTGCTAAGCGCAATGCTTATTTTAATAAGTCGACCTCTGGGTAGCGATAAAAGAAATAAATAAGAAATAAAAAAAGGACATGCATAAATAAATAAATTAGAACAGTGACTCCACGCACAAGACATTGAAAAGGGGCCCTAAAACGGACCCCCTACTGGTACTGTCGCACCCCCGACACGTGTTCGACGTAAATATCCCGGGACCATCTTATCTTGTCCGAGATCATCAACTTCCTCATGAGTTCCGCATATCTGCGGCTGATCATGAGGGAGTCGATGACTCGGTCATTGTTGTTGTGCCAACCGCTCAGTGAACAATATACTATTGTTTAACAATACCATTACTCTTGAACATGAATTATCATGAACAAATCTGTTTAGTATAACATGAATCATTTTTTAACTTTAGTCTTCGTACAATGAATAGTTAATCAACTGCAATTAATAGATTTTTCTCTAAAAAAAAATATTTTAATTTTTTAAATTGAGAAAACATAAGCTGCTTACTAATAATTTGATTAAAAAAAAAATACCGTTTGGAGTCTGATAACAATAAAGAAAATGATTGATTCTCAAGGAAAACAATTTATACTTACTGTTTTCGTATTTATCCGAAAATCAGTTCTCAATTTTAAATATCTACAATTTTATAAATTTACTAATTTTATATTAAAAGACTTCTATCTAAAAACAAAAGAGTTATTCTATATTTCATGAGTGTACTCTAGTTTATATTTTTTATAAAATATTTCTTCTAAAATTAATAAAATTAATTTCTTATAAGCAGCCAATAATAATATTCACGTTTGTATATGTTATTCTTGGCTACACGCCGAATTCCGGAAATTCCAGGATAAGTTTACCTGTTGACAATCTTCATTGTAAGAGAAAATATTCTTCTGTCAATACCTTAGGTATACGCTGTTCACTACGTTGCAATACGTTGAGTATTTCGACGCCTATGGGTGGATGAACGGGCTACCTTGCAAGCCGTTTCAAGAAGGGGCTATTTCTGAAGCCGCTTCAAGAACGGGCTATCTAGGAAGTCGTTTCGAGAAGGGGCTAACTCAAATGTAATTTTTTTTCTTCAAATTTTGTAGTGGCAGCTCTGCACGATTTTGAAACGTTTCCTATAGGAAAAGTACGCGACGAAAAATTCTGAAAAGAATCAGGATTACTTATCCAACGCTGTTTTTGACTATGCGTGATACTTAATAAAATTTTTTTTTGGTCTGGTCTGATTTTTTTCAGAATTTTTCGTCGCGTACTTTTCCTAGGAAACGTTTCAAAATCGTGCAGAGCTGCCACTACAAAATTTGAATAAAAAAATTACA
>JAPYZO010013538.1:0-10450 GCA_030522905.1 Torymus flavipes
ACGCGCCGGGCACGGGTAGGGATAACGACAATGGGCGCGCATGAGTGTGTGTACATGCGTGTGCACGTTCTCGCGCGTCTATCCGTCGATGCACAACCGACGTGCTCAGATTTGGTTACAAGTACAGTAACAGGCAATTTGCCGTGTTACAAAGTACTCAAGAAGTTTTTAACTATAATGCATGGATTTCTTCTTTTGTTGTAAATTTTACAACAATAACTTGTATAGTGTTATATATAAAATACTTGAATAGCATAAATATAACATGAAAAAAATTACAGTCCAAGCTACGACGCATATGCCAATATAATTATTAACTCTTTCACATTATTTATTTGTAAATAAAACTAGTCCTAATATAAATAACTTAATATCATAATCTATTATTTAAAATCGCCATTTATAAGTACCTTTGCTATAGAAATGAAAATTGTATGTAATAACGAATCTTTATAATAAAAAGTAAAATTGCACCAACTTCACGCAAAAGCGGGTAAGTAGCGGATAAAGTCTTTATTAATATATTTAATAAGCTACATATTGAAAAAAAAAAACAAAAACAAAACATTGGTATACTAAGAATAATCGTAGTAATAATAATAAAAACGATAGAGACGTAGAAGTTCAAGCAACTGATAGCGGAGCGAACACTCCAACTGACAGACTATCCCGGACGATCCTGGACGTGGCGAATGACACCAGATCCGATGGAATAAGGACATTCGCCCACGAGATCACGCGGCTGATAAGCGAGAATAGAGATGCGCGGGACCAATCTGAGAGAATGGAAGAAATTCTGGGCGTCATGAAGCGCCTACTGAGCTGCATGCGGGACATGGCGGCCAAGCAGAAAAACATCGCATTGCCGGTAAAGGACGGGGTAATAGTCCTGATCGCGGCGGCTGAGGCTATGGACGAAGTCCGCTCATCCGCGATACAACCAACACGTAGAACAGCAGCAAAGAGGAGAAATGAGGAAGCACCAGTAACTAGTGACCGGGCAGCGGGGATGGCTACCCCGGCCAGAAAGCGACGATTAAGTGACAGCCCAGTGCAGGATTCCCCATCCAAGAGAGGGAGGACGGATCAGAACGGATTCATCACAGTCGCAAGGAGGAAGAAGACGACGAGGCCAGATAGTGAGAATATCATGGGCCCTCAACAGCAACAGCAGGGCAGGAATGAGAAGAAGGCAAACCCTCGGCATCGACGTTGCGCCATCCACATAACGTCAACCGGGAAGAAGAGCTATGCAGACATACTCAAGGACCTCATTTCCAAGATTAAATCTGAGGATGCGAAGGCGGTTGTGAGAAATATCTGTCTGACAAATAACGGTGGGCTACTCCTAGAACTGGAGAAGCTATCGGAAGATAAGGAGGCCTTCCAGAGGTTTATCTAGGAAAACCTGGGAAGTGAATAGCAGGTTAAAGACCTAAATTCATGGCTGATACTGGAAATAGGCGGAATGACGTGCGTGACCACCGAAGAACAGGTAAAAGCAGCGATTAGGGAGGAGGTAAGCGACATGGGCAACGTCACTACCCACGTTTTTTATGTCAGTGGAGGAGAGCAGAGGATGGCAATAGTCGAAATGAACTAAAAAATGACGTCGGTTTTGCAGATAAACACGAACGGTGCCGTACTCGCTAACGACCTGCTCACTGATCGAGTGAGCCAAGGATACGCGAACGTATTACTAGTAAGCGAGCAGTATAGGTATCGGGCTCGCAGCATGTCCACGTGGTTCGCGGACGATTCCGATAGGGCTGCAGACTGGATAGTAGGTAGACATAGGTCAAAGATTACCGGACGAGGCAAGGGGGAGGGATTTATGTGGGCACGCGTCAGAAACGTTACCTACGTGAGCGTGTACATATCCCCCAATTTGCGAAGAAATGAATTTCTTAGACATGTTAAACGTATGGAGGATGTATTGCGAGATATTTCTGGCCTCCTACTGGTCGCAGGAGATTTTAATGCAAGGGCAATAGAGTGGGGTATGCCGGAGACAAACAGTAAGGGTAGGGATTTTCTAGAGATGGCCGTTAGATTAGGATTACTGGTTGCAAACGAGGGCTCGGTAACTACCTATAGACGCCCGGCGTTCGGCGAATCCATCCCCGACGTTGCTTTAGCATCTGAACAATCGAGGATTAGCAACAGGCAGGTTTTGGAAGAGGTGACAGGAAGCGATCACCAGTATATCTCGTTTACGGTTTTAGATAGTGCGGGCGGGCCCCGAGCGACCAGGCCATTATCGCGGTGGAACACTCATCGATTAAACAAAGATCGGCTGATAGAAGAGTTAAGGATACCACAAGGGGCTGAAGAAAACGATTTGTCAGGCCGGGAGCGTGCGGAATCCCAGGTGAGTAGGGTAACGTCGACAATAGTAAGAGCATGTGATGCCTCCACGCCACGATGCGGAAATAGAAACCACTACCAACCAGCGTACTGGTGGACCGAAGAGATCGCGGAATTACGTAGGATATGTTTCAGGCTTCGTAGACGGACACAGCGCGCGTGGAAACGACGCGGGGCCACTTTGCTTAACGCTGAATTTAAACAGGCACAGAAAAGGCTAAGGCTCGCGATTAAGTCCAGTAAGCGACGATGCTGGAAAGAGGTATGCGACGAAGTTAATGCCCTGGCTACAAAATTATAACTCGTAGAATAGGGACAATGAAGCCACTGGAGATCAAAACGTGCGGTTAATAAATTCGATAGTCGATGGGCGGAGTACTCGCCGAGAGAAGAGACTCCGTATGAGGGCGTGCGACAAGAGGATATACCCGCGTTTACCAAGACTGAACTAGGTATAGCGATTAGATCGTTGAAGAGCGGGAAGACACCAGACCAGGACGGTATCCCAGTGGAAGTATTGAAGACCATCGCCTCTCGAAGTCCAGAAACCTTACTGGATGTATACAACGTATGTCTTATGGAGGGCGCATTTAGCAGCCGTTGGAAAAACGCGAGACTTGTTCTCATCAGCAAGGGAAGAGAGACCCGACATCTCCGTATGCTTACAGGCCACTTAGCCTGTTAGACAGAATTGGCAAGGGTATGGAGGCACTACTAAAGAGTAGGATTCAAAACGCGATACAACAGTCAGGGGGTTTGTCGAAAAACCATCATGGATTCAGAAAGGGCTTCTCAACGATAGGCGCGATACGATCGGTTACCGAGGCGGTGGAGCGATCAAGGGAACAACTGGATGTTAAAAACGCGTTCAATTCGGCACGCTGGGTTGACCTAATCGCAGCGTTGAGGGACTTCGGGATCCCACCCTACATAATGCGCGTATCAGGGGACTACTTCCGGGATCGCGAACTCATTATTGATACGAGCGAAGGGACGGTAGTTAGGGAAATTAAGGGGGGCATTTCTCGTAGGGTACGCGGACGACGTGGCGGTAGTGGTGGAGGCACGAAACGCGGACTTGCCACAACTCATTTTGTGCCAGGTAATGACACGAGTGACTAGATGGATGACGGAGCATAGCCTCAGCCTTGCACTGGTGAAGACCAAGGTAGTACTATTGACACGTAAAGACATCCCTACGGTACTACCAATGTACGTATGATCCGAGTTAGTTACTACGAGGCCGACTGTGAAGTATCTAGGGGTTACCCTGGACTTAAAGCTTTGCTTCTGATCCCACATCAGGGAAATAACGGCAAAGGCAGAATCACGTATAGTGGCGCTAAGCAGATTAATGCGCAACGTGGCAGGCCCGTGGACATCCAAGAGAAGACTCCTCATGGCGACGACCAAGTCTATCCTCCTATATGGAGCGCAGATCTGGGCTAATGCCATGGAAGTCAACAAGTACAGGCAGAGAATGATGGTGCACTGAGGGTTGGGTACCGGATGGTTTTGGAGGAGGCGGTGGCGGTGATATTAAGCTCGATTCCGATCGACCTGCTCGAACGGGAACGAAAGCAGATCTACGATAGATCCGCGGAAGTATATTACGCGAAAAATCGAGACGGATGCTTAAAAGATTAGATAGGGCATCGTAAAAAATAAGATCGTAAGAACGACGGACGACGTTTTGTAATCAACGGGTGGCTATTCTTTACTTGGCAGGTTACAGTGGTCCACTTTTATTTTGGTCTTTTTACTGAACTCAGATGAGCCTTTCTCTTCAAATTGTACAAATTTTTTCATATTTATGACGGTCAAATATAATAAAAAAGAAGATCGTGAAAGACACTTTTAGTATTACAGGTGAAGATGGCAAAGAAAAAGGTCAATTTCACATGAAGAACTTGAAGCTGTATTTAGAAAAACATTGTAATTATATTGTAATTATAATTTTGAAAAGAAAAAATGTAAAGATTGTAATAAAATTTAGAAGGCCAAGCTTGCACTAAAATTTAATACTTAAAATGTCAATAGTTAGAAATAAGTATAGGTAAAGCTTTTCAAGACATTGAATAATATGAAATAGATTTATAAGTAGAAGAACGAGAAAGTCCTATTAGTAAATAATGAAAGAAAGCGACTACTCGCATGTACACAGACATATACACAAACACAAATACTCCAGAATTACAATGATTAGAATTACATACATTAGAATGAGTTCAAAATTTGACAGTTGGAGCTCAGTCGGCTATCGTTCTTCCAGAGTGATACACCGAAATTCTTTCCAAAAATGTCGACGCTCAAAAGCAAACATGTAAGAGGTTAGTGCAACTATGCGACAGCGTAAGGCAAACAGAGCCTACCCCGTTTGAAACTACAATCGTTAGCAACGTGCACGCGAGTGTACAGCGGGAAGTGGACACAATTTTTATTCCATTTATTACACCATTTGTGCCAGATAACTTCGAGGGGTAAAAGGAATGCTTCAGTAGCCAAACGTGTCCGCTGATGGGCACAAAATCAAAAGTAACTCAAACAATAAAAAGCAAAAATGATTTTAAAATGCAAAAAGCGCGAGAGGGAAATAAGGTACTGAAATCCAGAAAGAGGCGGTCGGTCGAAAATCCAAATTGTCAAAGTAAAAACAAACACACATATTGTCACAAATAAATAAATTGCGAAATTAGAAGTTCAAATTTTCTTTCTTTTTCTTTGTTCTCTCGTGTACAAAATCAAACAACAAAAATACAAAAAGAGTAAAGGTCGAGATTGCCTATTCATCAACGAACAGACAAAATCGTGTAGGAAGCATGCACATGAACCGTGAGGACCTATTAGAGGAAACGGCTGATTTCGAGGAATGTCTCAGAAATTTTAATAAGAAAAATAATACAAAATAAAATTAGAACATTCCAGACACTCAATGTCTTGATCAATTTACCTGTTAACCTACATACCATATATAAGAATCATAAGGAGATTGAAGTATAAGCTCAACTTGAGAAAATTTGTCTTTGTATATATTATTGGATCAAAATATTAATAGAATGACCAATCGTTAGAGCACAATCAAAAATTGTATTATTAACAATATACGTTGCTCAAATTGGGGGGCAAATTCATAATTCAAAAAATACATTTTTCGTGTGCGTGCTTGAATTTTATTCGATCGAACAAAATTTCAGTTTCACGTTCAATTTCATTCGAGGGGAGCGATGTAACACTCCAGCCGATCCAGCGAATAGAGGAACGACGCACGGCTTCTCCGCTCATTCCGTATACTAAGCCTATTCAGTTGTCGATCCCTTCTTCTTGACTCTCTTATTTCCCCTCTTTCAGCGCGGCACCGATGTACAGTGCGAGCTTGGCGACGGCACTCTCGTTCTGGCTGCCTTCCCGTAAAGACGTCTCGGAGATCTACGTCCGCGCTGAACGTAAGGCATGTAAAGAACGAGTAGAATCCTAAAAACATCTAATCACCCCAATTATTAAGACCCACGTGGTCGAGTCCAGGCCTTGAAGTGCATGGTACACTATCGGTCCAGGGCGAAGCCCGTAGCGCAATCCTAAGTGATTGCCGATACGACGCAGCCCGGCAAAAACCAACACGACATCATGGACGGACGTATGAAATACGGCACAAATACGAACGAAACAAAGATGTCATGTTACAATGCAGTTTAAAAGATGCTTTCAAATTTGTACATATTTACATTAAATATAGGGTTATATTTATCTATAGTAATGTATAAATAATTAAATGTATTATTAATATATATATATAACATTATTTTCTAGATTAGCATAAAGAATTTTTTGTAATGGATGCACTAAAAAGAGGTTGGTTTAGTGAAATTAATGATTTATGGCCAGGAATAAGTCAATCACTTCAAGTTGAAAGAATTCTCTTTTCTGGACAATCGAAATTTCAACATATTTTAGTACTTGAAACGTAAGTAGATTTTCAATAATAAGTTTAGTTATTAATTTATAACTTTAAGAAATATAACAGGTTTGGTGTGAGTAAAAAGCTGATCTTTAATAATATCCTTACTTACTTTAAACCTATCCATCTAAGGTCAAGGAAAACGTGGAAGTAGTTAGTAAAATCAAAGTTTAGGAATAACGTCGAATAAGTAATTATATTATTCTTGCATTCTTAAGGCCGTCAGATACCTTTAAAATTTTCTTCTTAAAATGAATTAAAAAAGTAAATTTCAATTATTAGAAATAAGTGAAAGTAATATTCTAAAAGAATATTAAATTTCTGATAAAATTAGCCCCGAAAAAAAATTTTAGACGTATTGTATCTAAAGATATAATTATTTCTTCATTTTGGCTCTGCCGTAACCTGTAGGTCCAGGAATTGGATATATTTTGATAGGACAGGTCTTAAAATCTTGTTATTTTTGTAAAAAAACTTTGGAAAAGATAACCTTTTTAGACAGCTTTTTATATGCTCTGAATTGGGCATGCGTGGCACTTTGATATGTTTTACAGGACAGGTTTTCTACGTAAAAATTCAAGCTTTTACACCATGTCTCGTTCATGTACTTTGCATGCACCGCAAATAAAAGCCATAAATTACTTTAAAAAAGTGACATAATAGTAAAAGATCCAGAAAATTTCTCATATAGTGGCCATTCAATTACAAAACACTCAATAAATTGTTATGGAATATTATGTGAATGACGATTTAAATTGTTCAAGGCAGAGTAATAAGAGTAACGCTATTACCGTTAAAATCAATGATAAACGAAGGGAACTGTGCCCCCTGCACGCTATCGCGCGCTGACCTCCCGCTGTCTATATGAAAACCTTATTTCTACACTATAGGCTTGACCGCACTGTACAGAAGAATCTTGTATTTTTATCAGTGCGAAAATTGCAAAAGTTTAAATACTTATAAAGTATAATAATTAAATTATACAGTCACACCTCAATAAATCGATCATGTTTCTTTCCTAGATATGTATGTGGCATACCAGATTTTAGATTCCTTCTTTTTGTATCTTCACACTCCGCACTGTACCTTCAATAACTGCAGTGAGAATAGAGAGTGTAGTCGACGCCGAAGCCATCGGAAAACTTTAATCGGGAGGTAGCCCGGGTTAAGCAATTAACTACGGCAATTAATAATAAAAGTTTAACCAATTTCCTTTTCGTACCTTTTCAGGCATATCTGAGGTCCGTGTTTTTTTGTGTTTTTCGTTTTTTTTTTCTTTCTCCTTTTTCATTTTTCGAGGACAAAACGAAATCCGTCATTGAGCATCAGACACAAGTATAGCGACGAGTGCCACACGCATATATACACACATACCCGTGTCGAGTTGTTAGCCTCGCATCAGGCGCCTCCTCAGGTGGTGGATAGGGGAATGCTCGCCAGATATGAAGGGTACCGGGGAAATAAAATACCCAGGGCGGTCTAAAACTAGCAAGGGGAAGGTACCCCGAATAATAAACCAAATATGGAAGATGCGCTAGAAAATATAGTACCCCAAGCAGGTACAAATCCCGCCATCGATTCCGATCGGGTGGAAGCCCCGGTGGTCGATGCAGGCTCCACGGATTTTGGGGAGCCAGAAGCACGATGTGGCCGATCAGGCTGTTGAAGGAGGGTGTACCCCTTGGCCCCCACTGCATCTCAAAAGACGAGCGTAGAAGATGAAGTACCAAATGTGCATCACGCGAAGAGATGAAACAAGGAGTTCAGTTCCCTTGAAAAGCAGATTGACGCCTTGATTGCCTCCATTACACCAAATTTCAATATCCACAAGGAGATAAAGAAGAGGGTAGACGGCATAAAAATAACGTACAGTCGCCTAAAGAAGCTGGACAGCGAATTCTTGTATATGACCACTGCCACCATGAAGACAAATGAGCAGCAAACCACACTACCACGTGTAAAGGTCACAGGTATCAAGAAGGTGCAAGCCCAAGGTAGCGAGGCTAATGGTACTTCCGACAAGCGGAAAGAGATCTCTCCTCTGCAACCTGAGGACCAACAAAAGAGGGAAATAAAGAGAAGTATGAAAATGAACCACTTGGAACCAATAGACTCAGAGATGGAGAAAGTCTTGATAGATCAAGTTCAAAAAACAAAAGATCCTGAATGGGAAAAGGTAGAGAAGAAGAAGACAAAAAGGAAGAAAAACAAAGAAAAGAAGGGTCCGAAGAAGAAGGAGGAAACTAAACCTTGGAAGCGTTCTCAGTTCTGGACCTCGTACTGCTCAACGACGGAGAGAAGCCAAACTTTATTAGAGGTGAAGCCAGTTCTATGATAAACCTCACGTTCGTCAGCAGCGGCCTTCTTAAAGGTAATACCTGCTGGATGGTATCTGACATCTGCACACTGAGTGATCATTGTGCCATAGCCTGGAGAATCACAAAACAGAGAGTCGGAGAACCGACCACCAAAGAAAAACAAATTTACCGAATGGAAAGCAAGCGCTTTCGATGCTGAGGTCATGCGTCTCTGTATAGAGGGTGGCTGTGCCGAGAGATCATCAGCCGAAGAAAAAGTGGAAGAAAGATATAATGCGAAAAGTGACAAGCGCTTGCGATGCCACCATGCCGAGGAGAGGAAATGGGAACACACACAAGCTAGTCTACTGGTGGAGTGATAGAATTGCTGATAGAATTGCAGAGCTTCGTGCGAAATGCCACAAGGCGAGGAGGCTATCTCAGCGTGCCAGGGGGAAACCCACCTTTCCTGAATCAGATGAGAAATTTAGGTTGGCACGATCCAAACTGACCAAAGCATAGTAAGCGGAAGAGTTGGACCGAGCTACTCAGGGTATTTGACGATGATCCGTGGGGAAGACCTTACGAGGTCGTCATGGCTCGGCTCATGAGTCAGTCAAGACAACAACCCATGTGCCCCAAACAAGTCGAGAAGATCATCAGCACTCTGTTCCCGGAGCAAGAATCCTACAGCTATCAAGTAAAGCAAGAAAATGAGCACATTCCTCCGATCACCCGAGAGGAGTTACTTCGAACGAACAAGAGAATCGGATACAGCAAGGCGCCTGGAATGGACAACATCCCCAACATGGCAATGCAGACGGCACTCAACGTGATACCTGAGACGTTTCTAGAAATGTACAATAATTGCTTCGCAGAGGGAACCTTTCCTGAGCGATGGAAGCGGCAGAGACTTGTACTCCTACCCAAGGGCAACAAACCACCAGAGGAACCGTCATTTTATCGCCCATTATGCATGCTAGATTCATCTGGGAAAACGCTGGAACGTTTCATTTTCAACCGGATCGAGGCCACTACTGGACATCTCCTAGCAGATAACCAGTACGGTTTCAGGAAGGGAAGATCAACAATCGACACCATCAACAAAGTAGTCGCTAAAGGGAATGAGGCAATTTCTGGAAAGCGGTGGAAAGCCGGGAGCAAGATGTATAGCCTGCTTGTAACCTTGGATGTGAGGAATGCCTTCAATTCAGCCACGTGGAAGAACATCTGCCAGGCGCTGGATAAGCTAGATGTACCGGCATATCTGAAGAACATGACTAAGAGCTACTTGACGAATCGACTACTAGTGTATAACATAGAAGACGGTCCAAGAGAATATCAAATCACTGGAGGAGTCCTGCAGGGCTCGGTGTTAGGATCTCCTCTGTGGAATATCATGTATGACGATCTATTCAAGATCCAGCTGCCACCAGGAGAAAAGATGGTGGCCTTAGCTGACAACGCGGGATTGATTATCACTGGAAAGGACTTGGAGGAAATTCAACGCATCTTCGGAAACTGTTACGAAGAAGTGCAGCGGTGGATGAAATCAGTTGGGCTCGAGCTAGCTGAGCATAAAACCGAAACTGTGCTCTTTACGAGTCGGAAGAAAGTAGCGAATGTTAGGTATTTGGGAGTGATGTTAGACACAAGATGAAACTTTAAGGCTCTCATCTATAATACGATGCAATCAAGGCAGCTAGAGTGGCCAATGCATTAGAGAGGCTCATGCCAAACATAGGCGGACCTCGTCAACTTCGAAGGAAACTTTTAACTTCAGTGGTGACTTCGATACTCACATATGGAATAGCAATCTGGGGCAAAGCCC
>JAPYZO010013544.1:0-11606 GCA_030522905.1 Torymus flavipes
GATCAAATTAAGCACACTGGGCTTTATTTTAAGGTACCAGAAATTGACCCTTCAATGCCCGTCAAAATCCGTTTCCCGGAGGGTGTGGACTCTCCTTGTCAGTATGATGTTTCAAAAAGTGACTCGACAGTGGATGGATGAAAAATACAAAAGAAAGACAAATTGTTAATATAACTTTTAGCAGAACGGATGCTGCTGGAATAATATTATATATGAAAACATTGCAAGGTGTGAGACCTTATATTTGTACTATTTCATGTGAGAGAACGGATCCCAGGTATAGGAAACTGAGTTTTGAAGAAGGAGAAGAAATTGGACATCCGATGGCTAATCATTTTTTCAGTTTTATAGTATTTATTTTTAAAGTCTTGTTTCTGAAAACATTTAAGTTTCAACTTTGTCCTTATTTTTTTCAGAGACGGGTTCATCAATTTTCATGGGGTGAACAGCAAATTGTTCATAATTTATGTAGGTATGGGGGCAAGAGTTGCAATTTTAAGATTTTTATGTTTAAATATTTTTTCCAGCCTAAAAACCCTAAAAATTCAAAAAAATAGAAAAAATTATGGCAAAAAAATCAGTTTTTGTCATGAAAAAAATACTTACACATAAAAATCTTAAAATTGTGACTCTGGCCACCATAACTACATAAATTATGAACAATTTTCTGTTCACCCCATGGAAATTGATAAACCCGTCTCTGAGAAAAGTAACGACAAACTTTTTTCTTGAAAATGCTATAAGTGAGGATAAAATGAGTCTAAGGACCTCTATTTTATTCAAAATGAGTTATATTTACAATATATTTTATTTATTTTATTATAATAATAGTTTTTATCATTTTTTCAGGTAATTTTTGCTAAAAAGACCTATAGGTGTAAGACCGCCTTCAGCACTTCTGAATTTAATTCTAGAATGAAATTTCGAAACTTCATAATAACCAACCGAACTTAACCTTTACACTCATTGGCATGAAATAAACATTCAACGTCAAAAATACTTAAATTTTGAAGTTTTTCCTTCTTCGGTGCTGCACTACAAACGCTTCTTGGAGACGACGGTCGCCGCCGTTCCTCTCGTTTTATGGTTAAAGGTGTAAATTCGATGATCTTTGATTGCAAGGTCGTAATCCGAACCTCACAGGAGGCACCAATGATTTTATGCGGATTAGGCCTTGACGGCTTTGTCCGGAAATTCTTTTTAATTTCTTTATTACCGAAATTACCAAAAATTTGTAAAATACGCAACGAACTAAATTATAAACGTAAATAGACGCGAGGTGCACTCTCGGAACAAATAGATTCACAACAATAAATTCTTTAACGTTACTCAGTGCGTTTTTAAGGTACACCGAACCTTCTAATGCGTTTTACGGCACGCTGAGCCTACTAATGCGTTTACGGCACGCCGAGCCAACAATGCGTTTATGGTACACCGAATCATAAAAGGTTATTTTTTCGGGCAGCTTTTTGATAGCTAAGAAAACTAAAACTACCTGAAAAACAAAACAATGTCGAACCCTGTACACGGCGCAAGATCACTTTGCTCGGCCTCAGTCGTCATACGTAACGACGAATGCTAACCGACGCGGCTAAATTGCATATTCTAAACTTATACTTAAACATATTACGTTCAAAAAATTCTTAGTTACTTATAATTACATACTATAATAACTTCTTAATAATAAAAAGTAATAATAATTGAGTAAAATTCTATTGAAATTCTTTTCTTTGTAATTGTTTATTTGATTACAATTGAAGCAAACATTTTCAAATATACACGCGTTGAGAAAATAAATGCATTTGAAGAAATTATAATATAAAAATGTGTTTGTGAATTTCGATGTTGATAATGTGAAGCTTTTTTAATATATTTCAAGTCGCATTGTAGTAAACAATCCATAGAACCAAATATTGTGGAGATCTAGTTAATATTTCCCTTAATGAAAATAATGAAGGAAGTTTTGAAAAACAGTTCATGATTCATTAAACAAAATTAAAAATAGGAAAAAAATATTAGAAATAATCTTAAAATTAACAAAATTAAAGAAATGTCTAGTTTCCGGCTATTACAGACTTCCAATTGGGAATACAGAAATTCTAGACTACCATAAATTGTAGTTTTATGTATATTCTCTACTGAAAAAAATTATATGATTTTTATATGATTAATGATATGATTAATTAAATGATAAATCATGTGATTTGTCACATGACAAATCATATGACAAATTAAGTGATAAATTATACGACTAATCACTAGATGTTTTCGAGAAAATCATCTTGTCCTTAAAACAAAATTTATTTATTTAACGCGGATATGGCGTAAAATTTTGAGTCCCCATTGTGTTTTTGTAAAGGTGATATCAAAAACAAGGCAAGCCTTGTAATTCGAGCTCTTCGTGAACAGTCATTCGAACGGTCGACTTACATCCGGCTTTTATACTTTCAGCCATCCAGTATATATATACAGAAAGCACTACCAGAGCGGCGCATAGCGGATAAATAGCAGAAGCTTGCTTAACGAGTGCCGCTCAACACAAGTTCCCCTTCGTGCCCGCTATGCGATGCTTCGGCAGTGCTTTCTGTAGATATACTGGATGGCTGAGAGTATAAAAGCCATGTAAGTCGATCGTTTGATTGACTCTTTACGACTCAATATTTTACGCCATATCTGCGTTAAATAAATAATTCTGTTTTAAGGATTTACGGATTTATTTTGAAATATATAATAAAAGTGATTGAAATTATTAGATTTATTGTTTGATGCGACATGTTATTTGTCATGTGATTTATCACAAGATGATTTTCTCGAAAACATCTAGTGATTAGTCTTCTAATTTGTAACTTAATTTGTCATATGATTTGTCATGTGGCAAATCACATGATTTATCATATGATTAATCATATCATTTATCATATAAAAAATCATATAACAAATGACTTGATAAATCATATGATTTTTTCAGTAGGGCTTTCAGGTTTCCAAATACAATTTATAAGTTCCCCATGAAAAACTACCATAACCACTTTAAAAAAATACCAATTATCGCAGTAAAAATTACTATGCACACTGGTAAAAATGACTGAATCTGAATTTTTACCAGTTTACCTGGTAATTTTTACTAAGAAAACTGTTAAATTTTATTAGGTGACCGATAAATTTTACTAGGTGACTAATAAATTTTACCAAGTAACCTGGCATTTGCGTACTCGCGCATGCGCATTGCGCATTATTATGATTCAGGAGATTGATCCTAGAGGCGTGTGCGACGTTAAAATCAAAACAATACACATATTTTCAGTAACTAATAACGGCGATTCAAATAACTGCTGTTAACTTCTCTCGTGGCACAGTAGGTAGGACGTCGGACTCTCAACCCAAAGATCGTCGGATCGAATCCCGCTTGGACCATAAAAAGTTTTTTTCAGTTAAATATTTTTTCATTCTCATTTCTGTTTCTATTTCTATATTAATTATTAAATAATTATTAAATAATTATTAAATAAATAATATATCCATTAATAATCAACAAAAAAAATAATTTTTTAAGTCAACATTAGCTAAAAATTTCTCTCCGTGTATGATGATTATCCGGATCACTCCTTTCCAGAGTCAATTTTTAGGCTTAAAATGATATAAATGGTCACTTAATTTGCTCAAATTATCCTGGGATGGATTTTTCTGAAAATTGAGAAAATTTGCTAGAAAAAATGTATTTATCACTTTTCAAAAAAGCTGAAAATGCTGGATGTGGCCATATTCATAATACAACCGGTTTTTTGGGGGGGCTCCAAAAAATCTGAAAAAATTCAGGAATAGTCATAGGATGCCCAAGAAGTGACTTGGATGGTTAACAAAGAAAAAGAAAATTTTTGCGCTTAATCTCTCCGAGATCGCCCCATATCTATATTTTACATTCATTAATTGCAATTATTTATGACATAAAAAAAAGATAATAATTTTGTAAATAAACATATGTTTTTGTAATCAAACGTATATAAATGTAAATAAATGAAAATGTATGTGCCAACTTCAATTTTTACAGATGCTTATTTATATTTATATACATTTTATTACAGAAAAAAAACGTTCTAAAGTACCACAATAAGTTTGAACCATTAGGTTTTAACAGTTTGATATTATGTGTTTGTATCGCACTTTTTATAAATTTTCATAGCTTGCAAGATCTTTATCGAATGCCCATATAAAATCACGGAGATGCAACTTTTGCTTCTCCTACCCCTCAAAAACACGAAAATCTACTAAGAAGTAGTTTATTAAAATCTCAAAAATAAAATTTGAGTGATGCGTGCGCGCATGCATTTGTGTGTGTGTGTGTGTGTGTGTGTGTGTGTGTGTGTGTATGCGCGCGTGTACTTGTGTTGTTTTATTTAAAAAACTAGATATAATTTGTAACTTCTTTATGTAATTTCTATACATAATAGTTACTATATAATATCACAATTCGGAATAATTTTTTTAAACGACTTATAATTTATTAATGAGGTACTCAAACAGTTTAGAATATACTTGTATTTACTCAAATCCATATTTACTTACCACAGGCGAGTCATGCACACCTACACGATACACGCCTACATAACAGTTTAAATATATATACATGTATGTTATTTTTTCAGTTATATCATTAGTTTCTGTTATTGCTGTTTATAAATTACTTAATAAAAATATAATTTCATTTGTTATTAAGCTAATGTTTTTTCAATTATATTATCGAGCTATGAAGAATACATTTTAATTTTAATTAATGCAGACTTTGGTAAAATGAAATAATTAATCTAAAATTAATATTTGTTAGTATTAAAATTACTAATTGTTTTTAAATTTCTTGTTTTAGTATTTATAACTTATTCATTTTTCAAGCAAAATACAAATTTTACTGATAAATTCACACCTTTGTGTTAATAAAATAAATTGTCGAAAAAACATAAATTTTTGTAGAATTGACACATGAGAGAATGATTTATGAAGTTTAGTCAAAATGGGAGCAAGAGAATAAAAGCCAGAACAGCGGGACAGTCAGTATCACCTCGATGGTGGGAGACCTTAATAAAAGTCAGGCTCAACGTGATTGTGAGTCAGACTGCCACCGAGCTGTGGGTTAACACGCGACGGTGCACTCTGTTCCTCGCTTTTTGTATTTTTCTTTGAAATAAAACTGTAAAAAATCCTCCAGTTCCAACGATTTTATATATGACAAATGTTTTACATTATTAAATACGTTACATAGTGTTTTGTTTGTGAGCACCTCTCGAATCAGTAATGTAACATCAAATCAATAAAATAGAGTGAAAATTGTATTTTCTTAATAAGTTAAATAAGATTTCTTTTAATTGTAAATAAATTGTGTGAAGAAGCTATTTATTTTAAGTGATGTAATATAGTGAATTTAAATAGTGAACTAGTTTAAAGTTTAAAATGATGCGAATAATACATTGTTTAAGAATAGATTCGTATACCACTTCGAAAAGATTTATGGTATTGATGTTCGCATTTATTTTTCTCAAAAGGACTTGCGTTGGCTCGCGACATTTTTCCACAACAGGAGCTATGGTATATTAATTTATTGTATTCTTTTATATTTTCAATATTCTAACGTCGCTAAGATTTTTATTTCATCATCATTAGATACTTTTTTGATTGATGTTTTTGCGTAAAAGTGTCGCGCAAGCATAGTTGCGGTGATACGCTTCGATGGATCTCATGGGATCTTGATTCCGTATTTGCTGTTATAGTTTTGTTCATTTTTCTTAATAAAGTATTTATGTCAGAAACATTAGTCAAATGTGTACTATCCAATATTACTTGCAGTTAACGTATATGTATATTTTAATGTTTTGTAATATTTTATTAAAATTGCGTTTTACTTATTTGTTTAATACATAAATATTTGCATAACATTAAGTGATTTTGGAGGCCGTCAAAATCTTGTTACTGGATCTGGTTACTCTCATTGAAGCTAAAGATTATATGAATAGTTTTATATTGTTGATAATCTATACAAAATTTATTTTAATAACACTTATTTTTCACTTTAAGTCTTTCTTCACTGAGTGAACTGAGCTAATTAAGAAATTTACACTAATTAAGAAATCACATGCATAATTTTTTAATATAAATACTAAGTTTTCAAATTTCTTAAAATTTTGTTTTTACAAGATTTACTCTTAAAATTCCATATTTTTTATTCAGACACCGAAATATTGCATGTAGAGGTCTTTGTAAATTTAAACTATTTGTGATTATTTTTCCTAGAATTTGGGAATTCTGCAGGATACACAATATTCAGAGTATAATTCAGAGACCGAAATATTGCATGCAGAGGTCTTTGTAAATATAAACTATTTGTGATTATTTTTGCTGGAATTTGGGAATTCTGCAGGATACACAATACCCAAAACTTTCCTGAATATCAAATGTTCGAAAGAAAAAAAGTGTTTTTGTATGCATAATATGAATTATTGCATAAATAATAATATTATAATAAATAATTGATTTTCATTTTATTAAACACCAGTTTTTTTCTTGAATAAAGATTTTAGACAATGATTTCTTGTCATTAGTTCAGTAAAAATGTATTAAGTTATTTCTAAAGTTGTGTTCACGTGTATTGTACGATAATTTATCGGTAATGTATTCATACAAATCAATAATAATTCAAAATAAATTATTTTACAAAAAAATTATATAATTTAAAAAACATTTTAAATTAAACCAAACCAAATTCGTAACTATCATTAATACCTCGGCTATGCAGAAATTTATATAATAAGTCAAATATAAGTTTGTGAGATATAATTTGATAGAGGAAACTGAATTTTATAGAATTCATTACACGATTTTTTAATTTTTTAATTTATTTATGTCTGTTCATAAAAAGAACTACACTTCTTAATATTCTATATTGATATAATATTTAAATGGCATTTAAAATTTTGTAGCTTAATTTTACAAATAAATAGTTGTTCAAATACTTTCTGTCCTTGTACTTTTGTAGAAACGAGGTAACTCGGCCTTATTGTATTAGGAAGAACAATATAATGAATGCACATCGACAAGCTTGTAGAAACATTTGTGAGATTGCAGCTCAATGGCCTTCACAAGTCTTTCCGCACTGTTCCAATCTGTTATTACACACTTTTCCATGTTTTTTTACAACTCATAATTAGAATTTTAACAAATTACGTAATTTAAACATAACATTTAAATAACTAGTTCTATTACTATCTCGATCACAGCCGTTATTTAAATTCAACTACGTATATATGAATATTATTATGTAAAAGTATATTTATAGGAGTAAATATGTAAGTACTAATTAGAAATAAAGAGATAAGATTTTTTATTTTGATAAAATGTAACTTCTCCGTTAAAAAGCTCAGGCAACTTATTGTTAAGAAATTAATTATTATTATTTCGAGTAATGAGAAAAATGATGATTCACGTTACTTAAAAATTGATACTTAAACTTGCTTTCCATCGAGAGTTATAAAATGTGATTCTTCCGCTCATTGAATCATACTTTTTTTCTTTCCTGATGCGTATGATTCACTAAATTTTTAGTCAACCAGAAATTAATACAAAGGAAGAATTGTTAATAGTAATAAATTGGCTCTTGCTGAACATAAGACAGGAGCGCAATATATATATTATTCTGCTTTGACCTTTGACTAAAGAAAGTATAACTAATATATAGATATACCTTTAATACAGAATCTGTCGTACAAATAGCAGAGACGTAATTTTTTATGTAAACCAATTTTATTATTAATTAATATTTTGTGGTTGAAACAGTATGATATATAAAGTTATAAAAGTCGATTATATTTCATAGTTTTGAATAATATCGTGCGTTTAGGGCTTGTGCACTGTCAAGTTGCGAGAAGAAACTCTCTCACCCGACCTTGAAGAGGTCTTTGTAATGTTGACGCATCGGTATTCTACGCCCTCGCAACTCTTCCCAGACATGCTAGGAATATAAAGATATTGTGTTTGCTTGAACGACAAGGTCTAAAGTTTTTCTTAAAAATTTAGGTTTTTTCGTAATTTTGGTATCCTTATGTGATATAACAAAACAAAGATTGTTTCTTTGAGCTTTAATAACTCCTTATTTTATCTTGAATAAAAAAATGTACCAAAATATATGAACCATAAGAATTTAAAGATATTACCATATTCTATTTTTTAAATATTCTAAGTACATTTATTTAGCTTTGATTAATCGAAAAATACCAATACTAATTTATCGGCTTTCAGCTTTCCCAAACGTATTTTATTATTACAATAAATTATTATTCTGAAAAAAAAAAAAGTTCAAGCAAATATCAACTTACATTTTGACCTCAAACTTCTACAGTCCCTAGCGAAAATCGCAAATGTAACAAATTATTAAGTGTAGAAAAGTGTAATAATAATTTAATAATTTAATAAAGTGTTGGAATGAAAATGCAAGGAAATATATAAAATATTCTTAAAAATGTAAAAATCTGTAAAAATCCGTAAAAATTTGCAGTTTTTTACGTTTACTTACATGGTTTAACATTTTTTATCTACGCTTACTTAAATTTTGTAACATGTTTTAAATACCCTTTTTACATTTCTCAACACTTTTAATTTTTTGTTTATTAGAATAAAAATAATATTTTACATTACGTGAAATTTTTAATATTTGCCATATATGCATGAATATAAATATCAGTTCGAAAAACCTACAAAAGTTTAACGAGATCGTTAATAGATGTAGAAAAGTGTAATAAAGTGTAAAATAATGTGAAGAATCAGAAAATTCGGCCGGTGGGTTCCTCAAACTTAATTTTCTGATTCCTTTAATTAATTTTGAAGAACAAAATTTATAATTTTTGCTACTTTTTATGACATAATAAGAATTGAATTCATTTATGAAGATTAAAATGTGTTGATTTTTAAATTAAATATAAAATATAAGTATCTAAAATAATAGGTATGATTTATTCTTTAAATTATGTGGAAAAAATAAATAAAATAATTCATTTTAATATTATCGCCAAAACTTTTTAAAATTCCTAAATAACCTTTACTTCAAATTAATGCTTTCTCAAAGAGAATTAATGAATTACATGAAATAATTTTTTTAAATGTTTATTTTAATATACTAACAAAATTCAAACGCGTATCGCGCATACTATTTTGTTTTTGGCATTATGGACACTATTTTTCACTGTGATTTAGTTTTAATTAGTTTAAATGATAAGATAATTAGATACACGTTTTAAGCAAAAAACCAAAAGTTTTCCATTATAGTTTAATTATTTTGAAGTTTTATAAATACTTGAGTTTCAAAGTTCAGATCCAGCACATTTTTAATCTAAAACATTCAATTATATTCGCGCTTTTTTCGAATAACCAATCACGTCTAGTCTTTAAATGAGCCGCTAGTTCCGGCTATCCACTACTTTCGACTATATTTTTCATTATTTTTTTTAACGAGATTAATATTACTTGATCGGGCCGACAAAAATATGGATTGGTAGGTAATTTCAAGTCCTTTAAGAAAATGCGCTTACATCTGACCAATATGCAAAGCCGGCAACGAAAAAAAAATTTTCGATTCTCCTTATTATTATTTATTTTTTTTAACCGACTTAATATTTCCCAATCGGGCCAACAAAAATATGAATTGATAGGTAATTTTAAGTCCTTTAAGAAAATGCGCTTACATCCGACCGATATGTAAACTCGGCGACGAAAAAAAAAAATTCGATTTTTCCTTATTTTTTTAATTTTTTTTCACCGACTTAATATTACCCGATTAGGCCAACAAAAATATGGATTGATAGGTAATTTCAATTCCTTTAAGAAAATACGCTTACATCCGACCGATATCCAAACCCGGCGACAAAAAAAATTTTCGATTTTTCCATATTTTT
Organism: Torymus flavipes; assembly: GCA_030522905.1. NCBI lineage: Eukaryota > Metazoa > Arthropoda > Insecta > Hymenoptera > Torymidae > Torymus > Torymus flavipes. The sequence goes on from JAPYZO010013544.1 coordinate 9,930, forward strand.
CTTTATTTTTTTTAACCGACTTAAATCCATTCAACTATATAATTGAACTTGTACAACTTAAAACTGAACTTTAGATATCTGTCAAAGATAAACTTGATACCTCTGTCCAGTTTTGAGTTATGCCGCGGACAAATTCATTACACGCACACACACACACACATACACACACACACACACACACACAAATTCCTATCTTAAAAAATGATGGATTTTTTGTAATATTATTTTATTCGTGATTGAGCAATAGGTTGCTAGGTTACGAAAACAAAAATGGTGGTAAGCTTTACTAGAAAATACGGCGCGCAAAGTGCGCTTAGAGAAGACTAGTGACTATAAATATTATGTTTTATACATAAAGTCGATCCCAAAAAATTATGATTTGAAAAGAAGACTAAAACAGTTTTAGCCTCAAATATTTCTGAAACTCATAAACGAAATCTTTTACCACAAGAACTCGTATATTAAATAATATACAAACTCTACGTCTCTACAAAATTTCAAAGAAATCAAAACCATTTTACTCTATTACTTTGTCAAAGAGAAAGCTTGGTAACAATGACATTTTTTTATCTAGAAATTTCGATGATTTTCGATATTTCTTAGCTCCCTGAATAAAAATATGCGTTTTCTACAAAATGTCTGTGCGTATATATGTGTGTTATAAATTTGTCCCCGGCATGACTCGAAACTAGACAGAGATATCAACTTTGTCTTTAGCAGGTACATGAAGTTAATTTTGAAGTTGTGCAAGTTAAATTATATATATTATATTATATATATTAAAAAAATAAGAAAGAAAAGTAAGTAAAAATCGAAATTTTCTTTTTTTGTCGTTGGGTTTGGATATTGGTCGCAAGTAGGTCCATTTTCTTAAAGGTATTCAAATTACCTATCAATCCATATTTTTGTCAGCTCGATCGGATATAAGCAGATTAAAAGAAATAAAGAGAAATGTTGAATATAAATTAAATTGCACTCCTGTTGTGTATGGATGGTGATTATATCGAATCGATTGGATAGAGGCAATGGAATGAAATCAAAAGCTTGATTTCATTTGTTAAGCGACGTTTCGTCGGCCTGGTCTGCCGACCACTTCAGGCTTTATTTAAAAGAAATTAAAGTTATTAAGAATTTTAAATTAAATTCATATGTCGCTTGGTTTCTCTTTATATGTATTTATCCTTGTTTGTAAACACATGCACCAACGCACTGGCAGTGTTTACTATAAATGCGTCAAATCTGTATGTCATGCGCTCACTTCGACGAAATGTGTATTACATGACACATTAATTTCTAAATAAGGTACCGACTGTTTGTTATTTGTTTATATCTGTGATTGATAGTGTATTTAATAATTTCTGTAATTTTAATTTCTTTTAAATAAAGCCCGAAGAGGTCGGCAGACCAGGCCGACGAAACGTCGCTTAACAAATGAAACCAAGCTTTTGATCTCATTCCATTGCCATGGATCCAATCGATGCGATATAATCACCATTCACAAATAAAGAGAAATATAAAATAATCGAGAATAATTTTTTTTGGCTCTGGATTTTGATATCGGTTAGAAGTGGGCATAATCATAAGTTAGATCAACATGGCGTCGGGTAGCAGGGAGCTGCCCGACGCTCCGTTTAATAAATATTATAAATGTCACCCAAATCAAAAAGTTGGTGCACA
>JAPYZO010013552.1:0-17760 GCA_030522905.1 Torymus flavipes
GTTGTTACAAGAGATTATCTAAAATTTAAAAAAACCATAGTTGTAATGTGATTTATTTATTTAAAATGATAGATAGTCAATGTATTGTAAATAAAATGTATTTAACATGACTAAGAAAACATTTTTCACAAAATAGCGATATTCTAGAAACTAGATATTGTCCCTACAAACAATTATTGATAAATAACTGCAATCTTTTTTGTTTCTTAATCGATTATAGTTTTGAAGATTTCATTTAGTTCATTATGATTTATCAATAATTGTTTGTAGTGACAATACCTAGCTTCTAGAGTATCAACATTATGTGAAAAAAATATCTCAGTCACGTTAAATTCACTTTATTTATAATACATTGACTATCTCTATCATTTTAAATAAATAAATCACTTTACTACTATGGCTTTTAAAATTTTAGGTAACCTCTTCATTTAGCACTGCTTTGACTCGGGAGTCGCGTTTGAACTACCTTGAGACACCAAGAAAATTACGAAAACGTATTTACATTTAAATATTCAAATGTATTTTTTCTGTATAAGTTGTAATTTTCCAATTTAAATTTTATTTCTAACAATAAGTGCAAAACGGTAAATAACGTTTAACTTTCTGTAAAAGTTTAGCTCTAAAAGCTGCTACGATTCCTTAAAATCAAAATAGCTTCGTTTCATCTGCACCACTATAAGCTTTCTTATAGCATTATAAAATAAACTATAACCCTTCATTATTTAATATGAGTGGAAACTAAACGAAACCCAATTTGCATTGTAGAAAACTAACTGCATGTTTAACTTAGAGTACAATCATTACAGCGATTAAATGAAGAATGAATCAGTGTAAAAACATCTTTTGCGTTATAATCAACGAGATGAACGAAAAAAAAAAACAAATTGCCCAGTAAAACGTGACTCTGATGTTTAGGATGGAACATTGATGCGAGGCATTCCATCGCACACTAAAAAAATCCCAAGAGAGAGAGAGAGAGAGAGAGAGAGAGAGAGAGAGAGAGAGAGAGAGAGAGAGATGCATCTTGCTGGAAGCGCAGCTCGTACGCGCGCGGGGCTAACTGGCTAATAGTTACATAAAGGCCTGTCATGATGGCCTCGGCGTAAGTGCAAGTGTAATTCAACGAAGTAGGACAGCACTTTCCCTGGGCAGCTGTCGCGCGTGCCTGTCTCGCGAGTGCGGCACACACGACGCCGTGCGCGAGCGAGCGAGCAACCATAGTAGCAGCGCTCCGAGTTTGGTCCTCGAGCTCTCTCGATCCTTGTACTTTCCTCCGAGACCGTTTCCGTTTCTGCAATTACCCGACGTTTTTTCCTCGCGAGCAGCGAGCCCCGGCCTTTCAGTGAATTTCGTTTTTTGCTCGCTCGAAATCGAAAACTGATATATAGCCGTTCGTTATTTCGGAATATACGTTACGTGGCTTGCGTAATAATGATGCATGGCCGAGCCGATCATTAATGGCGTGTTAGAAAACTTTGACAGAATGTGCTTGATGGGTACATTAAACTTTCTCGTTCGCTCCTCAAAACGGATTTTTCAACTATTTATGCTGTTAGACGAGTTTATTAAATACTAATTTTCTTTATTTTTTCATGCCAAAGATTTTATATACCTTTAAACTAAAAATTTTAATTCTTACGTGATCACATAATTTTTATTTAAGTTATATAACAACGATGTATAAGCAGAATTAATTATTTTTATATAGTAGAAAACGTGTATAGATATAAGAAAGTTTTATATTCAAAACTTTCTCGCTCTTCAAAAAAAAAAAAAAAAAAAAAAAAAACTAATTTTGTAGTTATTTAACAATGATCTAATCTAATGTTATTGATTGAATACTAAAATAAAGCTATTCGTCTTAATTATTAAATCATTGAATTATAAGTAACCATAATCATTAATTTAATTTCGAAGAGAATATTGAGTTGATTTATTTTTGTGAAATCTCTATGCGCTGGAAAAATGCTGTATCCAAGAAAATCTTAATAAATTGTTTTAGTATCTATTTGTCTATAGTCTTAATTTTACGTGACTGAAATGAAATTTTCCGAGTTATAGTAGATATTTAGAAGTTCAATGGGCCTGTATAATATAAGTAAAAGACTTAATTTTATAAATAAAACTTTATGAATATATCCAGAATTTTTAAAATAGTTTTACAAATATTGCATATAAATCTATAACTTATTTTTAGGTAAAGAAGTTACGCCTGGTAGCTTGAAACTAATAATTTGTCCTTTGTAAGTTTTTTTAAGGCTACGTAAATAATGTTGGCTCTAGGTGAAATGTTCCGAGGTATTATATTTGACAGTGCAGTAGCCAACACCCTTTGAATATTGCGTCGAATCTAAGGAAGGAAAAGCCAAAGCTACAGCGAGTAGAGGAGAAGGGGAGAAGGCCAAGGAGCAAAACAGAGAAAGAGCGATAAACACGAAGCGAGACAAAGAGGACGAAGACGACGTCGAGCTTAAAAGAGAAAAAGCAAGAAGGAAAAAGATAAAAAGAGAAAGATGGAACAGGGAAGAGGGGCCGAGATGGAGATGGAGAGAGAGAGAGAGAAAGATGGGGAGAGGGGGAGGAGAGAGACAGAGAAAGAGCGAGGGAAGTAGAGGCCTGCGGGCAGGAGAAGAAGCGAGTAAAATAAAAATAAGGCGACTCTCGACTTGGTTTCAAATCAAGGACCAGACGAACCGGTCTCCCTACCTCTGGCATCGAGAGTCCAGCACGCCAAATTTTTTTTTCATTTTTTTCCATGCGGCTTCTCTCTTTCTCTCTCTCCCTCTCTTTATCCCTCTTTCGTGGGTTGAATTTTTCTTTCTTTGATTCTCGCAGGTGCCCAGCCTTCTCTTTGCCCGCTTCTTTCCTCTCTCGTAATAGCGTGGAGCTTTCCTCTCTCCTTTTCTCTCTCTCTCTCTCTCTCTCTCGTGATGTCCGAAATCCTCCTAACCTGCAGCGCGATCGAGGATGAGAGAGCTACCTGAAAAGTAATAAACCTCCTTGGGCCCGAGCCCTTCTCTCCCTCTTCTCTCAAGATATATCGCTTTTCTACTCTTTTCGTTCGATCCCCCCTCTCGCTCTCTTTCTGTGGCGATCGTCTCGTCCTTTTGTGTGTGTGTGCGTGTGTGTGTGTGTGAGTGTGTGTGGATATCGGATCTCGGATCCGTCGAAGGCGAGACTATATGGGTCCGTTCTTCCCTCATTCCCCTTACGCACGCGGTCACCGTAACTCAAACGCCAATATAATGCATAACTTCTTCCCAAACACGTCGTAATGCGCCGCGTCGAGGGAATTAAAAACCACGAGAGCGAACGAGACGGCACGGGACGAGACCTCGAAGAAGGATGCTTTTCTTCTGTTGACTTTTAATATGTATACCCTCGATTACCTTTTTTCGGGCGGGCCCGACGAGTTTTGCTGTGTCGCTCTATTTTTGTCGGTAGACTCGTTTAGTTCAAAATAATAATAAAGCTCGTAACAAGCTTTTAAAAACAACTAAAAAAAAATTAACGTCTCGGTAGTAGCGCGAAAATATTTTCAAAACCCATAACGCTTAACTATAATATAGTTATAATTTATACAAAGTGATTTTAAGAAGTTTTTTAAAGGCAACACAAAAATACGAACGTATAAAAATATATATGATTGATCCGTGTTTGTTAACAGAACTAGTTTTTTAAAAGCAATATTTTAATAAGATCAAAAATAAAATATTTCGGAAATACATTAATAATTTAAGATTAATATATATATGCGTCATTGATATTTACTTAAAAAGTATAAACATAAAAATTCTGTATTACAAATAGCAACGAAAAATGTTGTCGGTTCAATTATATATGTACTTATACCTATATCCAAATGATAACCTCAACATTTTCGTATAAGTATATTTACATTCGAAGTCTCGAATATGCACTCACACTGATCATGGCACCCACATATGTAGTTAATATTTTTTAGTAATGCTTGTTAAAGTTAAACACATTTTCTACATGTTTTTTACATTTATCATTTAAGCTTACTAACAATTCTTTTACAAACGAGGGATCATAATCCAATATTATAGCATTGAAGATAAAGCATTGTGAAGCGTTTATTATTTATTTATTGTAAAACAATACGACTCGTTGTTAAGGACCGTTACGTTAATAGAGAAAAAATACCTATTTATCTATAGTCTCGTCATACCAAAAAGTCCAAGAAAAAACATTTGAATTCTACCTCAGATACATACACTACACAGTCAATTTGACACACTTAACCTCACTTTTTCCATTGTTATTGTTTTGCATTTAATTTGAAATTATTTTTGAAATTGTTTCATTTATATTAAAATAACGTTATTCACTTGAGTAAAGGTGTACTTTATGTTACACTTTTTGATTCAAAATGATCCACATAGAGTTACGCCTGTTGTCACTGTCTGCAGTCTATAGATATCAGCAGCAGGATGTCTGGCTGGTATATATAGGTATGGATGTTTCCCGCATGAAAGCGTTGGAGCCTGCGTCAATCCTTCCACGTAAGAGTGCGGTAAGCGTAAGAATGAGTAAGTGGAAATTCAATTTCAAACACTTCTGCTTTTGTATCGAATAAATTAAAAACCATAATATTACTTTTTGACAAGGGTTAGAAAAATGTCACATGAGGTAAATAATCTACTTAGGTATTAGTCTCGAATTTAAAATACCCTATTTTGTACCACGAGCGCTGAAAAATCATATCAAAGTTGTGATTTTGAGGTTAGGGTGGTATAAAATTTATTTATATTCATGCTATTATCTCGTAATAATTATTCTTTAATCCGCATGATGTGCAATCGGTTATTTATATGTACCTAATTAAATAAATATATCTTTGCCCTTAAAGTTAGCTGTTAATTAATGACGTCAGAGACTTGTATCCCCGATATCCGTCAAAAAATAATGAACATGCACTTGATAAGTACAAAAGAATTACAAATTACGAATTTTTCATTTAGTTTACAATACTGACAAATGAATATTATATTATTATCTTGTATATATTATGTACAGATGAACTTAAATTAAAGTCAATATAAGATAAATAAGAATATTATATATTTTTTTTTACAATTATAGTAAGAAGATATTATGGTTACAGAAGTAATATTCATGCGTTTTATTAATAAAATATATGGTGTACATTCTTAATTGCAGTATAATATAACTGTCAATTAAGTGAATCTTTATAGTAAATTTGTATACACAGCTATTTATCTAACTCAAACTACTAAATAAGTTTTAGTTCTAAATCGAAAATTAAAGTTGCATATCTGAATATCTCTTGATACTGTATTAATTTAATTATTCTGTATTTAGGTATTAATAGTTGGGCATTTTAAGTACTATATTTACTATTAAACTTATTATTTACTCGTGAAGTAGAGAATAAAGATTTGAAGTATAATTCTTTTTTACTCGAATTAAGCATTTAAACATTAAATAGTCATGGAATCGTCATCATGAGTTTACATTCATTACGTCGAGACCGTATGAATGAAAGCCTGTCAGTGCTCACTCTGCATTTATTGATGAAAATACATTTTAAACACTAGTGGCTTAATATAACTTATTAATGAAAACATGAAAAAATAGGGGCGGTCGTCAAAACAAATCGCTTAACATTATGATATGGATATACCTGACCAAGAATGAATGATCAATAATCTTTAAACAATAAATAACGAGTATATTGACTGTACTGGTTAAAGAATCCCAAATGTTGAGACAAACATATAGCGAGTGTCAGTTCTGCGAACACACAGCTGCACGGGTATATGTTTAGACAGAAACTCTCCGAGGGCATGAATATATAGGAGCAGTAGCATGCGCCACGCAAGTGAGCATGGGTCTCGCTGCCGGGCATCAATTAGCGCCAATCAAAGAGCCCGTATATGTTCGATCGCTACTGCGCGCGGAGAAAACTATCGCGGCGATTGGTGTCACGCGCGCGCGTCGTGCCCCGATCTATACGCCACGCGTTCCTCGGCGAAATCGCAGCCGAAAATTACGGGGGTGCGCGATCGCGCGGCCTCCATGTGACTTTGGCTCTTCGCATGCGGGCGGGAGACGTATAGCATGGGAAACGCTATATACACAACAAGCGTCGCTTTTCGATTTTATCTCCGCGTTCTCGTTTTTTTTTTTCTTTTTGTTCGTGCGCTCGGCGATACGCGAGTATCATATAGTGTGTGGGGAAAAGTTGCGCGCGCGTCAGAGATACGGGTAGGTATATAGCTGGAAATGGTATACGACATGCGGCCTGGTGAGCGGGAGACCGAGCGCGTCACTTTTATTGGCTGTTCAACTTTTTTTCTACGGGATTTAATGAGCCCTGCTTTGGCCGCTACTGCTTTCGGCTTTTGCTTGATTAGGCGCACGGATTTTTAATTCGGTTGCATCCCGCTTGCTTTAGATGATGTGTATTGCAGCTTAGCTGGCTTGGAAGGAAACAAAAAATATTGTTAAACTTTATATATAGGATGGAAATAGAAAAATGTCACTTTGTACGCTATTTATTTTAATGTTGACAATTAGGAATCTTTGGATTTCAGATGAATGCGTGTCACGCCAATTGATCTTAATAAAACACACGAGTTCACGATTCAAAGTTCATTGAAGAATTAACAAAATATTGTTTTTTATTTCGAATTTATTTCGATCAAGGGTACTTTAGTCGCTGCAAAGAAAGTCACAAAAAGACTATAATACAGTGTTAATTTTATATTTCTCGCTACCCCAACAACCTTAATTATTCGCTAAAAAAGTACGTGTTCCGCCGCGCATTATTTTCCAAAAGCTTTATAGCGAACTGCAGATAATATTCGTGCTTGTAATTCAAGTTGTTTTAACTGAAGAATTGTCTGATTAGGAGGGGTCCGAAAAATGCGGTGCGCGTTTGCGTGCGCAAAAACGGAGAGCAAAGTATCGGTACAAGTCGATACAGAAACATTCCGGGATCGGCCGCACCGAAAAACGCTCGCTTTCTTGCCTCTCTCGGAGCCTGTAATTTCTCCTCGCTTTCGTGCAACCGCGCTCGCTCATTCGCGTGTGTATGATGCATATGCAACGACGCGCCCGCATAAAATCGTGATCCCGCCGGGCTCGTTAAAAAATGTCTTGGCCGTGGCGAAAGAGAGAGAGAGAGAGAGGGAGGGAGAAAGAGCAGAGGATGAAAAGGGAGAAAAAAACGACAAGCGGATACGGAGGAAAGAAGTAAGAGTCGTCGGACGGGTTCCGCTAGCCGGTCTCGGGAGCATCTTTCGATCTCCTCTCCTTCTCCCTCTTTCTCTGGCCGGTTCGACTTACTACCTACCTCTCTCTCTCTCGTTTCTGCGTCGCACCGCGCGAGGAGCGCGAATTAGAAACGGGATGCGAGGATACCATCATCAACGCAGCAGCAGCAGCAGCAGCACGCCTCGTTTCCACTATTTCGCACCTATGGAACGCTTATCTAGGCGCGATCCCGCGCCCGCTGCAGCGCGACAACGCGGCTTGGCAATTAAGCGCCGAGTGTTGTATTATACCTATCACACACACTGCGTGCACGCGCGTATTTGCGCGCAAGCCGTATGCGTGCGGCGTCGAGCGCGCTCGCATTTATCAACCTAGTTTGCGCAGGCCTTTGACCCGTGCGCGTATAGTGCATCGGCCAGTAGCAGCGCCGCGTGGAAATCGGCAATCGAAAGCCCGCCGCTCGCGAGCGCATGCGCTGCAGCGCCTCGATAATTCAGCGCGTATATGTACGCACGCTTCGCGGAACGCCGGCGACGCCCGCCGACTATAGCGAGAGTCTTTGTCATGCGTGCGACGCTGCGCGCGAGCTTAGATATTAACCTGTGCAGCAGCGTCGACGACGACCTGACTCTTCCTCTCTACGCGCCGCGATCGTATTGTTAGTCCTATGCTGCTTCCCACCTATGTTATTTGCTGACTCCCTTCGCCAGACGCGATAATCGCGACACGGCTTCTTGCACTTTCTTTACTGCGAGCACACCGGCAAATCGTTCGCAGTAATTTTTCACTTTTACGCATTTTCTTCCTTTTTTCACAATAGACATATTACATAAATTCTCATATTTTTCTTATATGTTTAAATTTATTTAGAATTAAAAATGTGTTAGATACGAATTTTGAAACACAACTATTTATAGGACATCTAAATAATTAAAATAGAATAAAAACATTTGATTTTTTGCTTTAAACATGTATCTAATTATCTTATTATTTAAACTAATTAAAACTATAAATCATAGTTAAAAATAGTGTTTATAACCTGAAAAACAAAATAGTACGCGCGAAGGGCATTTGAATTTTGCTAGTTTGATTAAAATATTCAAGTTTTAGTTTGTATCTTTCGATGAAATTTAAATTTGCCATTTATTTATATTTCAGTAACAAAGTTGTAAAATAGTATAAAATAAAAATAAAGCTCGTAATCAACAGCATAACAATGATCAGTCGATATATTCCATAAATCTAATTATAGTATAACGCAACGAAAGTTCTATCGATAAGCCGTAGGTAAAAATGCAAATAAGTATAGCATCATAGTATTTGAATAATGAATAAATAGATAAGCTTCTACTAGAATACATAGCACAAAGTATATACTGCAACACACACACACAATGTCTTTTCACAGATAGTAAACGCATATATATCGGTTTCGTAAGGAAAACAGCCAACGGAAGTTGTCTGTCTTTAAGTACCAATTGTTTTAATAACTCATATCGCCTTTAATTCCCATACATAAGGAGCCATTTACTGTTCATTGACGCAAATGAAAATCATAACATGCAAACATTCGAAGACAGGCTGAAAATTATGTACTTCTAACACGAAATTCCCGATGAATAATAATAGTAGACCTGACGAGAAAATAACACACCAAAAGATGTATTATTTTATTAAAATAGTTTGTGGGTTCAATGAATTATATAAACATTTTTTATCTATTCTTTTATTGATAATTATTATCAAATGAAACATCAAATTTTTTACTGCCGAATTTTTCTGGTAAAAGTCTTGATTGATACAAATGTAAACAGCTCAATGTATCATCGGATGAGTAAGTTCTTATTTTGATTATTTAATTCTAAATAAAGCTGTTACTTTAAACGTCGCACTGAATGACTTAAATGAGCTCAACTCTTTAGCTGGCATGAATTAAAAACACACACATATCTATACTCTTGATTGGTCAAAAATTGTATACCCCCATGTTGAGGAAAAAAACTCTAGCTGGCAGAAGTAAAGTTCAGACACCCAAGAATACAGCCATACAACGTGTAAGTCAGTTAAATGATACGGGACAGTGGGTAGCCGAATAAAACGAGAAATACACGATTAATGAATGTTAATAATTGTCGAAGCCAGCGAGAAGAATAAAGCAACGTACATGACATTCGGGCGCGAATGTAGGCCGAGGCAATAACGTTTACATAATAAAATAAAATGTCAGCGCCGAAAATGATTGTGTAAGACACACACACACACACGCGCGCGGAGTAAAGGCGGAGTCCAAGTGTGACTCGTTGTAAAAGCTGTGTAAGTACAGAATTGAAGACTCGTAGAGGAGTAAATACGCGACGGCGCGCGCAAGGTGCAGGAGTAGCTGAGCCCGAGAGTATAAGTAAATCCCTAATCCTAAGTCGCGCGGCGCGCCTGTCCATTAGGTATTCCCGACGCGAGACGCGCGCTCGCGCACTTGCCAAAGAGCTGCCTCTCGCAGGAAGTCGCTTACGTGCGGCTGCTGTCAAGAGGTGCTGCCTGGGACCCAGAAAAATAATGAAAAGGAGCTGCTGCTACTGCTGCTTGCTCGCTAGCCGCGGAGGAGAGCGGAAAAAGAGGAAAAAACACACACCAAGACGATAGCCGCGCAGCGTAGTGTAGCGCGTCCCCCGGCGCATACGTAATCGTCAGCCGCGCTCTGCGAGTATACGAGCCCGAAGGATGTGCTATAGCTCCTTTGTCCGCGCAATATAACACGATTGATGCGTGTAATTCCAACACATCGCGCTCGCCGCGTCGCCGCTGATTTTTCAATGAGCCTCCGTTCTCGCATCCTCGTCGTCGTCGCCCGTAGATTTCGACGGATAAGGCTACGCCTGAATTAATAAGAGTAACAGTTTCACATATTTTTTAACCAGACACATTTATAAGCGGACGATTTTATAATGGACGGAATAGACCGAAGGGATACATTGTCCTTGGATATCTCAAATCAGCGCTTTATTCGTTAGTTTAAATACTGCAGACACACCTCATTATTCATCAATCACAACTATCAAATCCCTCGAATTCCTATTAGAAAGTTCCTTGAAGGAGATTATTCCACCTTTCGTTAATGGATTTGGCTGAAACTGAAGGATATAAAAACAAACCTATTTAAAGATTTCGTTCATTGGACTCTGGGGACAATTTATACAAGACTTTTTCGAAAAATGGCTAAAATTCTTATTAATACTTGAGGAGATAAGTATAGGATTAAAATCTATTTCAAGACTTTTATAGGTATCGAGTTATTTAACTTTTCATAGATATTATTCTCTCTTTCTTCTTCTAACACTTGGTCATTTTTTGGGTAAAAAAATATACTATCCTTCATTCGAACCTGGCACATTCTTCTTGTATAAGTCATGAAAAAATAGAAAAGAATCACATCAAAAGTACATGAGTTCCCACTCAGGAAAACATAACATGTATGATAATATTATATACATCTATGTACCAATCTGTTTTGACTAATTAGTTTTGCTGACTGTTGTACGTGTCAATGTATACCTAGATATAATAATAAATATTTACATTTATTCTAAAATTACAATTTTATTATCTTTCTTATTACAGTACTTTTTAAGTACTTTTACTTTTATTTTTATTTCAACATATAGAAACAATAACGCCGGTTTGTTGTATGCATTTTAGCGCAATGATAAATTATTATTTTTTTTTATCATTGAAGACAGAGTACATTCAGTTTCATCAATTCATTTGCTGGTCATATATCATCATTAACGACTCTGTCACTTTTACGAGCAGTGATGAATCTACGTATTTTTTGTAAAATAAACTTTTTATTCGAATGGTCAAAAGAAAACGCAATCAATCTAAAAAAACCAACGTATACATATATATATTTACCAATAATTGGTATATGAATAATAATGGAATCACCTTACGTAGAAACTATATATAATTTGGAGGTAAATATATCGAGTAATCAAATAAAGAACAAGAGTATCGTATGGTTGGAAAAACGCTGGGGAACAGCATTGTGAATGAAAAAATGCAAAGGGTGATTGCGTAATAAGGTTGATTGCTCTTCCATCGCTATAGAGAAGAGCGAATACAGACTCGTGATTTCCCACGTGCTCATCAATGAGGAACAACACCGCGGGAGTACACTACACCTACATTACAGAATATATAGCATGGGAGAGGGAGAAAGAGAGTCGAGCGGCTTCTCGAGCGGACTGTACGTAAATTCGTATCAATTGTCGGGTACAGCTGGCTCAATTTATTGTGGGATTAGAAACAATGAGTGAGGTCAAACGGTCGCTCCTTGTCATAATGTGCCAACCCTCGCCTCTCTTGTAATTCTTCCTCCTCTCTCTCTCTCTCTCTCTCTCTTTCTCTCTCTCAGCCACATCCATACGCATATACGCCTGACAAAGACGCTCTCTTGGAGAGCATCGCGATGAAAAAAAATAAAATAAAACAAAACTCGCCGCTGCCGCTTCGCGAGCGAGGCTTCTACGCGTATATACTCTTTTTCGCGTGCGTGCGCGCATGCGACAGCAGCGAGCGTTTGTACGCACGCCAAGAGAGTCTCTCCTCTCTCTTGCTTCTCCTCTCCCTTCCCGCCTCTCTCTCTCTCTCGCTCTTGCCCAGCATCGCGTGCATCCGAAATTACTCGCAATCGTCCTCTCTCTCTCTCCCCCTTGCGAATCGCGAAGCGCGGACGGAGATAGATGCACCGACCGAGACCGAGAGAAAAAGCAAACAAAAGGGAACGCGAATACGAGCGGGGGAGAAAAAAGAGCAAGCCTCGTGCGGAAAAAGGAGAAACAAAGACGAAGACGCGGAGAGCGAGCGGGAGGGAGAGAGTAAGCGACCGAGCGAGAGAGAGAAGAAAGGAAAAAGGAGAAAAGACGAGAGAGAAGGAGAGTAGGAGGAAAAGGGGAGAAAGGGACGAAGAAGAGAAACGTACGTGCATACACGCTACGTACGCGTATCGCAGTTGTATGTTTGGATTCTCTCTGCGCTCGCTGCTGCTGCTGCTCAAAGTATATATACAAATTCATTTAAGCCGAGCTGTTGTAATTAAATTCGTGCGCTAACAATCCTTCCTCCAAAGTTGTTCAATGAAAAAGGATGAATTCTTTGACAATGATGTATAACTTCACTTTTTTATTCTATATAACACTATAATAGATGCGCGCTTTATTTTCATATGAATAAAATATTATGTATATATGCTTTCAGACTTTTAGGAATGACTCTGCTGAAAGTGTGTACAAAAGAAACCGAAACATCTTAAAATAACCCGTGAAAACCGAAAGGTGCAGCGTTTTATAAATATAAGAATGAATATAAAAACGCTGTCTCTCTTAAAATATTAAATTTTTTAACTGCGTCACGCGCTGTATACAGGAATGCCAAACAGGTTGTTGTAAAAACAACAATTTGTAACAAAGTTTATAATGCTAAGTTTTGCAGCGTATTCAAATAAATTCTTTATCCGTCGTCTAAGTGCTACACGCGTATTGCAAAACCTAAAGCAACTTTTGTTCACTTTCAAATTGTTTTGATTGCGAAACGGAGAACAAAAAGTTGCAAGCGAAACGCCAGTCTTAATAGATTAAAATCGAATTCGCCCCTCGTAAAGTCGGCAAAATAAAAATGCCAAAAGGGGCACGGCGGCTACAGTCTCTCTCTCTCTAGCGAAAGAAAAGAAACAGAAGAAAGCTTAAATGGAAGGAGGGGAGGGGGGACTATATTGAAATGTGCAACTTCACCGTCGATGTGTATAATAAGATGTGCATCAGACTTCGGACCCTCTTCATCAAGGAGCGACGCGCGGATAGAGCGACTTTTCTTTTCCGCGCTCTTTGGCCCCCTTCTTCAAGCTTTTATATTTGCATGCGCCGAGTCATACGGACGTCGAACGATGGAGAGCGACGACGTCATGTTGCCGCCGCGAGCTAAAGTGCACCCCTTATTCTGCTCGATAAGTCGATTCTAAGACCGTCTGCCGATAACGTCCAGACTGTTTTTCAACAACGTGTCCGCCGGATTTTCCCTCCCATCTTCCGCTCGCGTATACGTATATCTATTTGACTTTATCAGCCGCCTCTTCTCGAATATCAAATATTTAACACATAGAATAACGCGAATAAGCAAAGAAATCGCTTTTCGCTCAGATTTTACGTAGTGCGTGCCCGGAAGATGATTAAGTGACGAAATAATGTGACATCACTTGGATTATATGGACGTGGTGGCAGTGATAATGATAAAATCGCCGTATACGTAAGTGAGCTCGAGGCTTTTTGCCGATTTCGCTAAATAATCTTTTTACGCTGACACGCGTTCGATGGGCTAAAAGCCGCTGAGCACGCTTTTTCTGTTGCCACTATATACTCGAGTGGAATCTTTTTTTTTTGCGGCGGTTGTAAGTAAACGCGCAGGAGAGACGGAAATTGAATATTCCGCCGGATTAACAATAAATTGAATACGAGAGCGGCTCTAAGTCTCCGACACACGAGACTCCGGTTCTCGGATAGCTTGTTGTTTGCTCCAGTTCGTCTAAAAAAGTAGTCGGCCCCAACCGCAGACGTGCGAGCTACAAACCAATCGGTATCAATGTTTCCACAAATCGTATAAGTTTCCAATTGTTTACAAATACATCGTCTTCCAAAGGCAAACGTTTATATCTCTTGCTACTAGTACTGATCGCGGTTATAATTATACTTTCGCAGCAGTGATGTCAGCTTCATTATTCCGCCACTAAATTTGTTTACCCTTTATAATTAGATACTAATTGAATATACGGCAGCGAAAAATATTAAACCTGTGTATATCTAAGAATAGTGTTCCACCTATCAGGTCAGTGTAAGCTTTTGTCACAGCGAACGAGTTGAGCAAAAAATAGCTTCATTGAAAATTGATCATTCCTATAGCCAATATTGTTACATGTATATGTAATTAATGGGAACTATTGAAAACGTTTTACATTGTCTTGGAAGGTCCATTGGAATATTTCTGAAGAGGCTGCTATCCGAGCCAGTGAACCGGCCGGGCCAGCGGGTCAATTGCATATTAATCACGCGAACAACGTGGAATAAATGATAAATTTCGATAAAAGTAAAAATAAATGTCCCACATTATCTGACACGAGAGAAGATAGATTATGAAAGACGTAGCACGCGCGCAAAGAGCAAAGAGCCGGAGCGAGAGCTAGATATGTATACTCGTATTTGCGCTCGCGGGGAGCGATAACGACGGCGCGCGATGCTCGATCTGTAAGTATATATAAGAAAAGTGAAGAAAAGGGAGCTTTTCCAGCGCTCTGTAGCGCAGGAAGTCGGCGCCTGAGCGCACATAGGTATATAAGTATATATACAAGTGTAGGCAGTCGCTGGCGAGTAAGAAGCAGCCGCGGCGGGAGAGCTGAGAAACACTGCGGCTCGCGCGCGGGCGCAAGAGCGGGGAGATAAGCGCTGCTGCTGCCGTCGCACGCAGACTCTTATAAGAGATCCGCGTAATTCTGAGAAGCGTACAGTCGACGCGAAAAGTATACGCCCGAGTGTATGTAACATGCCATCGAGCCTTCCCCCCACGTGGGCTCGTCTTTCCTTGATTTTTGCTCTCTGACGACGACAGTATGTACCTATATAACTCGCTTTGCCACGTGCGTCATTTGCAGCCGCTCTGCCATACCTATATATATCTATATAAGTTTTCACCTTTTTGATCGCATTTTTTTCTCGCGCCCGCGCGAGCACGGGGCGGTACTAAAACAAACTTGTCGGCCGCGCGCCTACGTTTTTCTCTCTCTTTACCAGCAAGTATATATATACGTATACTCTACTTCCGGAACAGTCGCGCACAAAGGCAATTTATACGCCGTTGACTGCATTCGAATGCGCTATTGTGTATGTATTGATTCAGCGAATTGTGGAATATTTGTTGAATTGAATGATTTCGAAATATGCTTATGTTTTGAGACGAATCTTCCTTTGTTAGGACGATAGCAGGTTGATCTTTCATAAATTAGACTTTTAAATATCGATTTCTTTTTTTAAGTATCTTTATGTACATATATTTCACATTGAAGAAGCAAGAATACGAATCAACAGTCCAGACGTAAGAGTATATAAATTATATGCTATAAAAGCTCTTCCGGTCTGTAAAAATGGCAGACTGAAGAAACGATTTTGCTTCCTTGGCAAAACCAGAGTCTCTTGTTTTTGAGTATCGTTCAGTATCCAAAGTATTTCATTTCTATATTTAACATAGTAATATACATTTACGCACAAAAATCCTCTACTTGGTATTAAAATCTTCCAACAGTCTTTATTCTGTCAGGGATGTTGTAACAATACGAATTTCCCGGCCTGTGGTAGTACTTTTAACAAAGTATGTGTCATTGGAAGGCCTTTGTGATATTGTTATAGTCAGGTAGGAAATACGTACCATTAGAACTAATAGCAGTTTTTACAGACATATATATATTCTCCAGCATTAATAGCGATGTTCGCGCGTAACCCATAATCGTGGCACATACAGTTCAAAGGAGAGAGAGAGAGAGAGAGAGAAGGGGGCGCGCGGAAGTCCAGGAGCCCGAACAGAGGGCCGAATCCCCGCGGCTGCACGAAAAATCTGGCGCAAAAAGAACAACGGGGGCGACACACGCGCACGTGAGGGTAAGGTGCCAAAAAGCCGCCTGGCGCGCGGCGAAGGCGCAAAAGTGCCTCTACCTACCCCCCGCCCCCGTATTAACCGTACCTCTTGCCAGCTATATAGCGGGAGAGAAAGAGAGACCCGATCGCGGTTGCAGCTGGCGGATGTGTGTGTGTATACGCGGCCGCTTGGTTCCCATGCGTCTGCAGCACGCGGAGGCAATCTTGCGAGCGCGCGCTACGCTCGTCCGGGACGACGATGATTGTTTTTTTCTCTCTCTCTCTCTCTCTCTCTCTCTCTCTACTCGCTCTCGCTCGAGCTGACGTCATGCTTCTCGATCGCAAGCGCACGCGCGCGTAAACACACCGATCGCAAGCGCACGACGACCGGTCCTCTCCTCGAGGTGTGCACGCGCACGAATACGTGAGTATCAATGAATTCATGGCTGAGAGAGACGAGATAAGCAGCTGCAAGGCGCGTTTCCTCTGACGAATATCGAAGAAATTACATACCTCCGCGCCGTCGAACGTTCTCGCGCACTTACATACCTACGTGTGTGTATGTGTATACCTACGTCGCTCGGATAAACACGTGCTTCCGCACTGCGCGCGCGCGAATACCAATCTTCTGTTTCACCGAAATTCGCCTTTTAACGACTCTATCTCACTCCTCACAATAAATAACAATTGTTGTTAAAAAATTACGCATACTCAAGTAATTAGCTATATACTCCTTTGCGTCAAAAGTTCGAATGATGAGGAATTCAATTATTATGTCACGTTTTACACAATTGTTATGTTAAAGTTTAACTTTTCTAGCAGAGCCTTACGACCTCACTTTAACTGCTGTGGTTATTAGACAAAGAGTTCTATTGGTCTGCCGACAATTTTTCAACTTTTTACGATCTTTCATTGCTCAGGGTAAACGCACCACTCATGACCATAAAAACAAAACATTTAAAACTACTTAGAGTTTATTCATAAAATTTAATTTTGCATTTCGCAACTATTCGATTTGGCAATCGAATTTAAGAATGCTATTTTACTTTGCATGACAATTTTTTTTTACTAATCCTCACCCAGCATTCGAAATAAAACTAATGTACGAGAGAATCAAAAATGTATGACTCATGAGTTAATTTATATACGAATAAAAAGTAAAAACTGCTATGTGAATCCGGGTTTCATTATTCATTTTTTTTTTCTAATAAAATAATCCTTTGATAAATGTGGTATCTTATTATAAATAATTGAGCAGAAAAATCGGTTAATAAAATTTTGCTTGACTCCTTCGATATTCGCTGATACATAAAGTTTTACCAATATGGAAAAATCTTTGTTAGTTACAATATTTGATAAAATTAGCAGAAGCAAGAGAATGAATTTAATGTTAACCAGAAAATGAAATGTAAGCCATAGAAAAAGCGAACGACTACGCTTGTATCTCGAATAAAGAAGCGAGGTAAGTATATTCCTCGCACTTACAACTTGTAGCGAGACACTAGTAAATCAACGAGAGACAGTCAGTAGTATAAGCTCCCGGTGCACATGAGGCCATTCATGAATTCATGAACGGCGCGTCTACATATATACGTCCGTGTGTGTCTGTGTGTGTGTGTGTGAGCGCGGTATCAATGGTATAAGGCGTTTGTTTTTCAGGTCTGTTCTTACACGGTGCGCGCAACAAGAGAGGCTATATCGCATTATAGGTTCTAGCGAGTAATGCGTAAGAGGAGCCGGATACGATAAGTCTCTTATCGCTCCGAAACGGACGGATGGACGTTCACGGACGCGAGTGGCGCGCCCCTTTATCGCATCACACACACAC
>JAPYZO010013557.1:0-12127 GCA_030522905.1 Torymus flavipes
AAGTTTTTGATAATGTTTCGTATTTATATTGAAAATTTTCTATTATCAAGTTAAAATACGTGAAAATTGTCTAGACAACATTTCAGAAGGTCGTATTGAAAATTATTTAGAATTATTCTCTTATATTTTTTTTTTAATGTGCAAAAATTATAATTGTAAGAGAATTTTTCGTGACGCTTTAAGAGCGCAGATGTGTTACGATATGTTACACTTTTTTGTATTTAAAAACGCATAATACCAAAAATTGAATCAAATCCATGATCCAAAGGTGAAAGCTCTTCCCTCGTTGTTAACAACCAAATTTGTTTATCTACTCCAAAATTTCTTAGGCCCTTTTGTACATGTACGAAGTGCACTTCTCAAATTTACATCCGATTTTCAATCTACCTTCTGCGCTCTTCTGAAATTCGGAGAACCGTTTTCTTCCTCAGTCTTAGTTCTGCTCTCGAGTAGTTGTGATCGAACTTCATTATAATATTCATAATCCACGAGAATTTTTTAATAAGCATACTTATATGAGTGCATTGATTCTCAATATCAAGCAAAATGGTTAACCCCTTAACTGGTCCCACTATTTTCACTTTCTGTGCCAAAATTGACAGCACATACCAAGATAGCAGTATATACAAAAATTGTCAAAGTTATTCCAAAATGTACATGTATGATCCACTACCAGTTAAGGGATTAATTTTCTTAATTTAACCTATATACTCAGAATTTTTATAATTTCAAAGAAGTAAGATCTAATATGATGAATCTTGAAGCTAATGGCCAAAGTTACTACCAATGTGGTGTTTTTAGGCGTTGAAATAAATTAACACCATTTTAAAGTTTCAACGTTTCGGACATTTATTTCAACCCCTAAAAACACCACATTGGTAGTAACTTTGGCCATGAGCTTCAAGATTCATCATATTAAAACATCTACCATTAGCTACATTCTACAAATCAAAGTAAGATCTAAGTTATAAATTATTCAACATAAAAAAATTCAGTCTCGTAAAAAAACACCTGTCTTCATCTCTCCCGCCTCGAATCAACAAATTCCAACATCATACATGCCACTTGATACTGCATGAACAGAATTAACAACCGCAACTTAAAGTTGTTATGGCTGTATAGTCCCGTTGTTGGAAATAAAAAAGAAAAAAACAAGCCCATACAACAAATTATTAATATTTTAAGTAAAAACTAAATTTTGCACGGATTGTGTAATCATAACAACCTTAACGTTTCTTTATAATTTAAATGGTAAATAAATAGATGTAAAAAACACGTGATAGTAGTAAAAACTATCAAAATATTAACGATAAACATGGCATACCGATGCGATTGTCAGTGAAGTCTTTGTATCGAGGCAAATGTTTGGAGCGTGGGAGTGGACTGTGCCAGGCACAGAAACGTTACAAAAAAGGGTCTACTTAGTCATAAATTGTCGGCCACTTGATACGTCTAGTCGTCTGTTTTTTTTGTATAGGATCAAACGTTCTATTGTGGAAATTTTTTATACTCAAGGTATAGTTCTCTAAGGACTCGTGAGTCAATGCAGTGATCACGACACAATAAGAATTATTTAATATTTTAATTAGTCTTTTTTATTTATATGATTTTTTTAAGTAAAAGGGTAATGTAAACATAGAGTAGAAAATACATAATTTCTAATTGTACTAATTCATGATTCACGTAGTAGCGCGAAATAGGTTAGGAAAACAGCGATTTTCTATTCTTAACAATAAATAAATAAATACCTTTTAAAAAGGTCGGCTTGATACATATTTTTCGTATTTATAAGAAAGAGAAGAATTTCATCTTCAATATCATAATTTTTTTATTTTTGAAAAACCGCACCTTTTAAGTAACAAACTTTATTACTTTCCATCACAATTGATATGATTCCTATTAATTGTCGTGTAAAAATGACTAATTTAATAACTTTTTTCTCCAAAACTAGGTAGGCAACCTATATTTTAAAAAATAGAAAAAAATTCTTTAGATATTAAAGAACGTGCTAGAATTTTTTTAGTTTCGAAACCCACTTTCTGATGTGTTAGAGTTTATGATATTAGACTTTATGATATATTAACTATCTTAAGAACGAAAGTCTTCATCGAAGTTCTTTAGTTTATATTTGATGTAAGGTTTATTTATTTTTGATATCTGAGTACTTTTAACAAGAGTTTCTATTTTTGTAAATATTTTTTTAACACTACATGTACATAATAAAATTATAAATTTTATTGGGACGATAAATTTTTATGAATAAATCAATTTTACGATGTCAGAATTATTTTGCATTAATATTTACAGTGTGCAGCACTTTTCAATATAAAATAACATTTGACTAACATTTGACTAACATTTGATTTTGACCTATTGAATAGGTCAGTTTATTAAAAAAAAATTGTAAATTAAAATCTAAGTATTGGATTTCATTTCATCTATATTCATTGTGAGTCTAGACTTTTTATCGATCGAATAGTATATAAAAATAGTTCATTTATGAAATGACTATATTTCAGTGACTTATTTGTGATCCTTTTCAAATCTATCCTGTCGGAACGTTATCATCTATCGAACGATTTGCTCTGACGCAAACATCGACGAAAAAAAAATGTTTTCACAAAATTTGATAAGTGAAAAATGTTTTTGTAATTTAATTTTGAATTTCATATTTTATGTGAAGAACTCAATATGCTTTTTTGGCATAACATATCTTTAACTGTAAATTATAATATAAACTTCATTGGTTTGAATTTCAAAACTTTTAAAAATTTTCGATTAAAATTGCCTTTTATACTATTCTTATTGTCTCTACAGTATACGATCAAAAAATGAAATAATATTAAAAATGGTTTTATAAAATTATTGTATCAAAGTAAACTATAAAATTAAACTGAACGTAAATTATGTTTCGAGAATCAGAATGAAATGCTGGATTAGTAAATGGTAACAGACAGCACTGTTCAGCGCAAACTATATTATGTCTCCTTCATTTTCGCAAATGTGCATAAGTTACAATCTTCATAAATAGAATAACAATCATCATTATGTACGCGTTGTATACCTATTCATATTTGCGTGTGTTAACGAGTACACATACATTGTTACAGATTTCCCCGCGCGCGCTTCTTGCGTCAGACCGACCTTATTATGCACGATCTGCATTCTATCAATGCAACCTATTCTATGTTCCATTTTTTAAGATCGATGCTATTTTCAGCCAAAGTTTTTAGTTATACATATAAATA
This sequence comes from Torymus flavipes, assembly GCA_030522905.1. Lineage (NCBI taxonomy): Eukaryota > Metazoa > Arthropoda > Insecta > Hymenoptera > Torymidae > Torymus > Torymus flavipes. The sequence continues at coordinate 3,249 of JAPYZO010013557.1, forward strand.
ATAAGATTTAGAAAATGTACATTTTTATGTATTTTATAATGAATAATTTAATTAACATTGAGACCCTTATTTAATATGTTATTATTTAATAAAGATATCGTAATCATTAAAATTATGGATTAGTAAAAAATAAATAAGACAAATATTTTTAGTAATTTTAAAGATTATTAAGTTCTTTGACACCTAAAAATTGTCTGCAGATAATATTCAATCGTCAGTAGTGAAATAATAAAATCGAAAATGAATCATGCGATCATCAAATACAAGTAAAGCGTGAAAATTCTCGTTGGTATAACAAAAAGAGTCCGGGAAAACATGAATCTTGGTCAATGCGAAGAACCGAATGTACTCGCAAAAAGCACATTGAAAATATAGTATGCACACGCTCACACGAGCTTAACGATGCTTTTAAAACCAAACATATGGAAATTTTCAGCGGTCGGTCGAGCTTTGTCACTCTCTCATCACGAATGCCATTCAGTATCCTCTGTGTTAAGAATATCCAATTGGAAAGGGGAACGAGGGCTCAATTGTCAAAATTCATCGATTGATGGAAATAAAATCATGGAAATGATGTTTGAACATTTTATCTATACTAGCGGAGTTTTGTGTGCGCGATGTGCGCACGTCGTCCTGTGTTTTAAACTTTAATTTCATATGAGTTTATAAACAAATAACGTAAAGTAGGCTACATTTCGAGATAATCGTTGATGTAGTAAAAACTATTGGTTTTCTATAAACATGAAAAAATTGAAATGAATTTGTGCATCTACTATGCAGTATGAAAAGGGTATTACTGTAACGTCCAGATTAATTACCTTAAAGTAAAATTAATGAGTATATAAGGCACTGAGCAAGCCCGTGCGTACTCGGATCCTTGCCTTCCATGTATTTTACTTTAATCAATTTTTAAACCTTTCAAATGAGAGAGTTGTGAATATTATACCAAAAATTTATAGTCCCCAATATTTATAAAAATCATCATACGAAAGAGAGTTTTAGTTATTTCGAGGAATTTGGTTAAAATTGTGTAATCAATATACTTGAGAATCTGCAGTACATTAGCCTCTCTTACCACCAATGCCACTGGTGGAGCCTGGAAGTCGAAAGCTTTTTAAAAAAGCAAATCGAGCTTATTTTCGTCAAGCGGCCGAAAGCGTCGACTCAATAATACGTGTAACGGCCCCGCCCTACCTCTAACAAGCTTCAATTGCCCATGCGCGCTCTCACGCTCAAGGGTTTCTACTTTTAGGCGCTAAACTGCTGCGGAATCAGGCCAGTAGCCATTTTGAGAGAGAGCGCAACCGCGGACAAGAAAAATGGCAAGGGCGAGAATCGCCCGCGGCAGCAGCTAGCCTGCGCGACGCTTTTCACAGGGCCCTCGTTTGCCACTCGACGTGGCAGGAAGGGAAACAATGGAAAGCCGCGAAGAAAGTCAAGAAGCCTCGGAGACCTGTAGAGAATGAAGGGGAGAAGAGGGAGGAAAGAAAGAGAAAAAGAAGCTAGTTTCAATCGAATCCGCTCGTCCCATTGCCACGAGCAAATGTTGTGTTTGTCGCACCTCAGAGAAAATTGATATTCGATTGAACCTTGCGAAACTTGGCTTTTCCAAGTTTTTCGTGTGAGATTTTGAAGGCAGATTATTGTAGACTGAAATTGCATTGTCAAGTGAGTGAATTGGGTACTTGTCTCTGGATAGAGAATAAACTCTGAAATAGTTTGCAATGGGTTGAGGAAAAGATACATGATGGATTTAAAATAATTAATAAATTGATTTGATTATATTGATAATTGTTTCTAAGAGATTTAAACAATTGCAATATTAGTATTATGCAGTACATATATGATAATTAAAACTTAATAACAAAACTAGAAGTAATTTTTTTATTTTTTAATGAAACTTTGTCTTCTGATCATAGCAGTTAGGAGCTAATTAGAAGCGTTTTATATTTCATGTAAGGGTTATATTTTCATACAGAATTAAAAGCCGTTAGAAGCCCTTCTTACTCACCTTACTAGTCGCTAACTTAGACAAAAGTTTCGATAGTGTTATACCCACGTATGGCTAAAATAATTGGTTTAAAATAAAAACTACCTATAAATTAGTAAATAACTAATATCAGTTAATCAAACAATAAATTTTAAATATTTCTATTGCTGTAGGTTTGGCCTAAAACTAAAAGATATAAAATTAAAAATATTTTCTTTTTATTTCTGTGAAAAATGCTTGAGTGGAAATTATTTTAAAACATAACCTACATTTTAAGTACAGCCGCAGGATAAATGTACTAATTAATTTTAAAAGTTGTCTTTTTCTGGGTAATGTAAGCATCAATTTGAAATCAGTATTAACATATTTTAGAAAATTTTGCTTAACTTCTTTTTTTTTAATGAATGCACTGAGGAGATAGTATATTACGATACATGTGACTAAAATGCCTCTTTTTTGCACGGCGTAAGATTAGCGCCCAAGCACAGCGAGGGCGCTAAACGCCGTGCAATAAAGAGCCACATAGTCACGAGTATCGTATAATATATTATAGTTAAAGAATCTTTAGGACACCCTGTCCTTTGAAAGTAGTATGTTAAAATATTAGAGTTAGGGTAATAAAATAAACGTTATTATCCCTTCTTAAAAAAGTGATGAGCGGCCATGTTGAAGCACCTAAAGGGTTAATTTTGATTGGCCGATTAGAAAAAGGCGCGAGAAATTTACATTGTTTGAATTTTTAAAACGGAATTTTTACATTCAATGACTGAATGACTTTTAATGTAAATGACTTTTAATGTAATAAAAATTAATTTCCACTGTAACATTTTAGTTAGCATGTGGAAGATACTATTAAGGAACAGTCAAGTAAACATATAGAAATTTAAACGTCTTGCAAAAGCCTATTACAAGAGCCCAAGAATACGCTGGTGAACCAATAAAATTTCAACAAAAAGTTAGCCGAGTACTCTGAAATAAAATTTTCTCGTTTGCTGCTCGGCACTTTGGGTAGTTGCTTTAATGCGCTTCTCTTCTCTACCCTTTTCCGTACCGGCGAATAGCTGATAATAACGCGGCGCGAACACCGCTGCAGGTGGAGGTAAAAGGGAAAAAGACAATCGTAAGAGAATGCAACCATTGAAAGGATCGCACAGTACGAAACAGCTCGTAGCATTTACTTTTGTGCTTCGTACGCGTAAGGGAATGCAGCTAGCGTGATTAATTTTATGTCTCATCGCGCCTTAGCTGTGCATGTAATTGAGCAGTTCTATTTTCATTGTTCCACAAGGATTGGTGTCAAACAGCGCATTCAGTTTTAATGCATAATTTAGTTTATTTTGAAGTATTTATGATATTTGATAGTTATAATAATTTATCTAAATCCTTTTGGTTTTATTTTAGATAACAATTTATTGTTATTAGATTCCTCATTATAGTAATTTTTTATACTCAAAGGTTAGTTTATAAGTTACAGTTTTGGAAGTCCACTTAGTGTTTTTGGTCTCTTTGCAGTAGCAGGTTCTTCGGTAAACTTTGACTTAGACTAAAAAAAGACTCAATCGCTAAAATTTTTCAAACTTGTTATCAAAGTTAAAATTTTGTATTAATCGTTGACTTTATGATTGTAATGGTTTCTACAAGTTAGATTTCTAAAAAGTTCTAAATTATAATTTCAGTTATTTTCGAAACAAAAACTCCTTTTATTTCTAGATTAATTAGTGACGTTTCGTTGGCGGGTCTGACAACCTCTTCAGGCTAGTTTTATTGAAAAAAAAATGATTGTTAATTTTTTCAGTAATATAAAGATATACACATCACAGATTAACGCAACAAAACATTACCTTTAAAATTATTAATTTTAATTAACGTGCGTTCACATTAATAATTTCAAAGCTAACGTTGCGTTCATGTATGTTGTGTCGATCTTTAAACTACTGATAAAACCGCTGCTAACTATATTAGCAGAATGCTTTCTCAAAGAGTGTCTTTCACAACAGGGTCGCACCAGGATTCTTATCCGCTTACTCGGGTAGCTGGGTGTTCCTATAGGTTGTGGCCAACTATTATTTTCTCGACACATGGAGAGAAAGAAATCAGTAAAAATGACCAAACTACCAAGTAACCCGGAGTCAGACCTGCAAACCCAAAATTTTTACCAAACTTTTTGACAATTTTTCCTAAACTTTTTGTAAAATTTACAAAACTTTTAGTAAAAAGTGCCAAAAAGTTTGGTAAAAATTTTGGATGTTCAAGTCTGAGACTCCGGGTTATTTGACAGTTTGATAATTTTTACTGATATCTCCCCGTCCAAGAACATGAAAGATATATTTGTTATATAACTAATCGACAAGTTAACTACTAAATAACTTACTCACCCAATTGAATATTGTACAGCTAACGGAAACTTTGTTCAATAGAAAGGTATATTTACGTAAATGCATGTTTACGCAAAAACCGTTATTCTACTAGCACGCTTAAAATTCGGACAACTAACAATATTCTTATCGGGTCGTTTTTCGCTCACGCGCACTTATTTCTTTACCCCCTCGCGACTTACTTATCAATCTCGTTGGTTAACATTCCGAGAACTGCGTCGTCTATTTGGGGCCGTTGCTGATGATCCGCTGTTGCAGGGCTCCGCTTGGCCCTTCCTCTCGAGGTTGATTTGACCGGGTGGTTTTCGACAACGGCGACGGTAGACCTTGGAATCAGGGTGGCTCTATTCGCACCTAGCGCTGGAACACTACTGACTAGCTCAGCGGCGCGACTCGCCCTCGCACGCAGGGGGCATGCGCACGAGCACCTAATACGGTGCGCGCATGACACTTGCACACTCTTTGCAAATCGCATACACATACCGAAAATTCAAGCGCAGTAAAAACAAACGCAACGTTACAGTTTATATTGTACGTATCTTGAGGGGAAATACCGAAAAACTTATTTACAATTCATAAAATTAGAGAAATTTTAAAATTTGCATTTTTAAGTCAAAAATGACTCGTGAGCAGTTTTAATCAAATGTAATTTAAAAATGTTCGTCTATATTTTGCATATTTTTGGCACAAATTAAAGTAAATAATTACTTTTAAAAAAATACAAAGCTTTCTCATTGAGAAAGTAAAATAACTTTAAAATAGACTTAAAAGACATTAATACAGAGAGAATTAAGCGTATCTCAAGAATATTGGTTTATATTATTTGGATTTTTGAGGTGTAACAAAGTAAAGTTACATACAATTCATAAATGTAGTTAATTTTTCGAAAAAGTAGCTACTTGTTGAAATCCGCATTTTTAAGTCAAAAATAACTCGTGAGTAGTTATAAAATACATAATTTAGAAGGAAATCAAATGTACTTTAAGATTATAGGTCTAGATTTTAAATATCTTTAAATGAAAGAAAATAATTATTAAAAAAAAAAAAGTAATAACGCAAAATTGTTATACTATCCATAGAAGATTTGACTCAATAATTCAATCACTTTAAGTTAGGACATACCTAAGATGCATGTAAAATTTCAGCTCATTATATGATCCGTTCACGATTTATGTTGGGGACAAAATTTAATTACATACATATATACACACATACATACATAAATTTTTTTAAAACTTATTATTCTGAGTCAGGAACCTCCGAAAAATTTTCACCGTTACAAAGCTTTCTCTTTGCAAAATTAACAATCATTTTTTTGTTAATAAAACTAGCCTGGCGTTTCAAAAAGTTTTTCCACAATTTTTGTTTTGATTTTTTTCATCATTGTAAAGCTTCTTCTTTGAGAAATGAAAATATTGATTCTCTGTTGATATATTCGATATGAACTTATGATTTCGTACTGCAAAAGGATATATTTTACTTGACATGCATTGCTTTACGTATTGCGTAATGCTAATACATTACGAATTCACCGTATCGCACTGCAATGGTAATCTATTTCTTGCATCGGTCTGGCAACGTTTTGGTCTTCATAACATACTAAATATGAAATGTTTTGATAAAAAAATTTACATCATATGCGAATATATTCATTATTTTTTATTAAAATAGATATTCATTTAATAGAATAACAAATAAGAAATTTTTAGAATATTTCAAATTTGATCGTATTTTTTAAAAGTATTAAAATTCAATGTATGTATATCATTTATACATACTTTATGAAAAATTAAAAAGTACCCTGGTAGAAATTTGTAGGTATTAGGCCTTGATGAAACGATTTTTCCGGTCATATTCGTCCATTTAATAGATTGGAAATAGAACGGTATAACCTCAAAATATTTAATTTACATTTACTCATAAACTTGATATTACATTTAACAGCATTCAATTGCAATAAATAGCTTACAAAAATGTAAACAATAAACACAGACAAAAAAACATTTACAGCACGCCTTTCTTAGATATTAAGGGGGTTAGTGCGGTAACGTCCGAGCCAAAAGTATAGCGCTCTCTCGAGTCTCCCCACTCTCAAAATTTCACGCGAGACTTTACACGCACACATAGCGCCGCTCCGTCTGTGTAGACATACACGCAGCGCGCGGGCACGCCATTGGTTTGTTTACACGCACACAAGAACACGCGCGGCGTTGACGGCATCGTCTATATTTAGGTTACGTACTTTAAACAGCTGTATCTCGAAAACGATGAAGCTAGGCTTCCTGAAATTTGCAGAGGACACTCAAAGTATTGTCCTTAGAAACATATCTCTTTTCCTTTCAAATCTTAAGAAAACTTTTCAAGTTATTGACGAAAACGTTTATTTTTTTACGTTTCACGATAACTCTTCCATAAGGTACCGTGTTAAATTTCGTAAGTTTGCAGATGTTGTGTATAATAGTAATAAGAGTCTACCCTGCAAGTTTCAGGAAATTCTTAAGAAAACCCTAATATCGTTCTAACCCCCTTAACTAAAACCGATATTTTTCTATTAGATTCTGTCTCTCTCACTCCTCGTCATAAAAACAAGCCACTTACTAGCTATTTCCTATCTAAAAAAACTGACCAACAGTTTCTTTTTGTCTCTAATTTTAATAGCTTTGAAGTAGTTTAGAACAAGCTTGTGTAAATCTTAAAAAAAAGTCTTTCTATTTTCAATCTATTAAGTGGTCGAAAACTATTGGAAAAATGTCTAGTTCTGGTATTCCTCCAGTAAAACTCGCTATTTCTCAGTCAGAAATAGATTAAATTTCCGACAGGGTAGTATGCTATGTATAAATGTACTTTTTTTTCTTTAATTTACGATACAATGACTATTATGATACCTGGATTAAGGGGGGGTCATACTCAAGTTTTACCGACTTACATGGTAGAAAAATACTTAAAACTAAATAAATAAAATGAATTACGCAAAACCAAGACATAGCGAACTAGATAAAGTTAGACAGACTACGGCGTAGACCAAGATACGCTGTATATATATTTATCGTACATCTTGCTACAAATATTTATCGTTCAACTTTCTGCGGACGGAATACGTGACCGAGCATCTGAGCTTTTTAAATTCGAACTTGAATACATTATGCGTCACCCGGCGTCACTCTCTTGAGAATGACTTTTCTTACTTATATACGTCATCTCTTTGCAAGAAGATGAAAGGATGGTGAGAGAAAACTGGTTACAAAAAATTATAAGAACGATATTAACTAATAAAGTATTATAAGTATATGATACAGCCACTATTTACGAGATGAAGTTATAAAAAATCGATGACGAATAAATTACATGTAATAGTTTTCATGACACTATATATAAATTTTAGCACAACTTATAATTCTTCAAAACGTTGCTTCTAGTAATGACGCAGTAGAAAATGATTTACATAAAAGACATTACATTATCTGACTGCATGTTCCTTTATGCTTTCGTATAAGCAAATCCATTGTGTGTCGCTTACAGAGAGGCGAGCCAAGAATCATGTAATATTGGTGTTACCGAAGGCACGCGCAGCTTTTACACAGCCAGTCGTCTCCTTATTTGGTTATTATAATTATAATTTAATTTAATAATTAAGAGACCATCTACTCCTTTTTCAGCTTCTCTGGCGCAAGTCTTCGAGGTTTGTTCCATGGTGTCGTCCTGTTGTAGTACTGAGCGCAGTGAAACAATATTTTGTGAAATACGATTTAAGGAGTGGTGTACTTTTTCGAGAGACTGGAAACCTGAATAAATTGGTTGTACTTCTAGTGTTTATCACGTTGTCATATAGTCAAAATGTGTCAGGACGATCAGGCACATATTGGTTTTAAAAAGACTCTTGAACAGATTCGCGATAAACATTTGTTTAAAATAACCATTGTTATTTTGTTTAAAAGAACCATTCGCTTCCATTTGGAATAACTACATTTGTTTAAAGGTATGAAGCGATTTGTTGTTTCTAAATATGTCATTGCTTGTTTCAATTGCTTTTATTATAAATTAAAGTCGTGTAAAAAACCGGGGCTTTTGCATCTGACTGAGAAAATTTCAATTCGATTTTATACATTACATCTTGATGTTATAAATTAAATTGAAAGTTATAAAAAATAGAATTAATAATTTAATTTAATTATATTATTAAATTTCCTCGTGTTGTAAATGGCGAGCGCCTGAAGAAGAATAGAGGCGGAGCCCAGTCGCGCGGCTGCGGCGTCAGCGGAACTCGGGTGAACTGAATTTTCTTATGCCTCTCGTCAGGGATTTCGATTGCGGCGCTCGGAATGAACGGTCGTGAATGCGCGTACGTAAGGTTTGTCGGCAGTCATTTCCAGCTTTCAAATTCCTTGAATCTTCACTCACAGTTTTCATCATCGGGTGAGATCCACATTTATTTATAAGTTGCATTTTAGTGTGGTTAATTTTTTTATTAATTAATTTCTCTTCGTGAAGATTACCTACGTTAATTTAATAACCGG
>JAPYZO010013561.1:0-11355 GCA_030522905.1 Torymus flavipes
GTCCGTTGACGGCAACGGCGGCAGTTGAAGAAAAAAAGAAGGAAGCTTTTCGAAAAAAATGTGAAAGTCGGAGGATGAGCTCGCTGGCATGCGCGCGGGCGCAAGGTTACACTCTGTAATATTATATAGGAATGCCGTGCCGGGGTTGCAGGTCACTGTGTGCGAAAGGTGTCGGAAGCCCCGCTGCGAGCGAGTCACGTAAAATTCGAGCAGTGCAGCGAGAATGAGACCTATAGCCGGAAAAGAAAGTTTTCTCCTCAGATCGAATTCGGCAGATATACATATATACATAGGAAAAGGCACAGGGTTCACTGTGCGGTCTCTGTTACAAAAGTCGCCTTTTAACTGGTCGTATTCTTATCTTGTGTTCTCATAGATTCGCACGGAGATGCTTCTTCTGCAGGCGACCCATAGTGTTCGCTCGACCTTGCTCCAAATAGAAGCTGATTTATTGCGCGTTCGCCGGCTTATTATTGTCAGTTCCCTACTGACCTTCTTACAATCCTATAGTGACATTGCAACAGTTGATGAATAAAGTATATCTTTCGGAAATGGTGGCAAGTAAACGCCAGTATCTTCTATATTCTATAGAAAGGATATATCGAGAACCGGATGAAAAAACAACGAGCGAGAAATCTCGGCGCGTTATATACGTACCTACATATAGGTATATGTAATTAAGATTATACCGCTTTTCGATATCTTAGCACACTATATGCTGCGGCGCAGCCAGAGGCAGACTTGAAAGAAACGAGCTTGACATGAGCGTGTGCGCGTGCGCGCTAGTGCATTTCGCAACGTTAGAACATTGTACCGGTCAGCTCGCTCTTGACGAGGTTTCTCTCTCTCTCGATCGAGATATGGAAATCCGCCAGCGGACCTTTTGCATCTACCGGCGCGCATAACCGTGTATTCGTATACTTATATGTATATACGCGTGCGCGCATAGACGCAGCCGGAATTGCAAAACGCGCGCCGCTCGATTTCATCCTCTCGTACGTGCGAGATGTAATTTCGCAGCGCCAAATGTTAACGTCTTTTTGTGCTTGGTACGGGTTCTGGGTTAGTCGATGTGTGTTTGAGCCTAGGCTGGATGTTTTTGTATGAAAAGGAGGTGAGTGTTAGAAGGACGAACTTTGGGTAGAATGGAAGGTAGTTTGAGCGGGAACGTCGTATTCGATTGGCTAAATACATATGGGTTAATCAAGATTTGTAAATTTGTGATGAAAAGAATTTTCGTTGTAGAGAAAAAATGTCTACAACATAATCTATTTGAAACATTTATGTTGCTTTTAAAATTAAGAAGATTTTAGTATGAATCACTACATAACGAATAAACTAAAATGAATAAAAATTAAATAAAATTAGTCTAATAACAGTTAAATTGACTATAAAAAAAATTCTGTAGCATTCCTAAGCAATGTTCTCACAACAACATAAACTTTGATTCCGTAAATCCAGCAAACTCCTGAATATATAATCCCGTTATCATACCTGCTCTCGAGGAGCCCATAAAGAAAAAAATCGAAACGCCACACTTCAGAACCAAGCTAAACCACTAAACTGCCGAAAAAAGAAGTCGTTATCTCAAAGGCCGGATCTCCGGGTTCCCGCTAGACTCCTTAACCTCCTCCTTGCCTCTTGCGATCCACATTTCGGCCGGCCGGCTGCTCCATAAACTCTCTCTCCCTCTTTCTCCTCTCTCAGCTGATGCTACGAAGCGGCAGCCCGTGGGATGAACGGGCGCAGGAAGAGCAGCAGCAGCATCACTGCGCGTGTATGCGTACGCGCTGTGGGAGGGGAAGTGTAAAGGGGGGCATTAAAGATGCATCGAGCGTGCCAGCGAGTGAGAACGAGCCGCGGCATAAGCTGCCTCCTATAATACGTATATGTGTGTATATGTATGCGTGTCCTTGCGCAAACTGGTTTTCACGCATAAATGCGGTTCGATTATGCTAATAGCGCGAGCGAGCGTGCGCGCGTTAGAGTGTCTATGGGCGATAGTGGTGCACGCGTGTGTGCGTACCTATATAGTGCCAGAATTTCGGCGAACACGAGAGGAGAGCTATATACGCCGGGCGCGACCACCGAGGCGGCGTTTGCGCCTTTTTATATATCCCTCGAGTCGTGGAAAGAGAGATGAGCTATGAGGATGTGCCGAGAGCAGGTTTGGTAAAGGGGGAAGAGGAAGATTGGTTTTATACGCGCGGGAATCGGTATTATGTCACGAGACGTTTATTATGGGCGGAGGAGAGTAGGGAATTTGCCGCTATTGCGGAAATACCGCGTAAAATACGTTTTTGGGATTTTCTGCCGAGAGAGGATTTTATTCTATTATTTCTTGCGGGCTATTCGATGCAATAAACATGAGATTTTATTTCCGTTGAATATTGTATAAAATTCTAAAGTTTATAGATTTCTACTTTTCATATGGCTCGTAAGTCGAGACTGGAATTTACATTTGTTATTTATAGTTTAATAAACGTTTCTTTTATAAATAGAATCGAAATGTTCGCGTATGACTAATTTTTATGACGGCGCAAGATCACTGTAAGAATGCAAGTAGTGAATAAAAAATTTACATTTATGACTTTTTACTATACATATACGTAACTCGAGTATGCACAGTCGTGAAAACATTCGAACATCTTATGCAATTGTGTATATAAAAACGAATATACACGATCGTAAACGGTAATACGAGATTAGTTTTATGGTAAGCCAGATAATATCAACAGCATTAGTGGCAGCTAATGGCAATGCTTTGGCCTACGTTGATCTTTACCTTATTAGGCAATTCCTGACCGTACTCAATATAATCTGATGATTCTTATGAATTTAAATGAACCCACTAGCAATATTTCACAACTCGCAGCCTACTGCCTTACATTATTCAATTTTTTTCGCGAATTTTTTCTTTCTTACGTGTTTCCTGTTTCATCCCCATTCTCTTGCGATATAAAACACTTGAATTTACAAAAGCGTACTCATAAATCACAGAGGCGAATTCACGCATCCTGAATATTCACTTTTCATACAGAATCATAGCTATCAACGGCAACAATCATAATAAATACGTTTTTACGTTAGTACCATGGATTGATGCTGTGTGGCGCCATGCTTCTCGCTAAATAATTTTTTTCTCGCGAGTACTAATATACCTTATCCACATTTGAATGGCATCTAGATTAAGATGTAGGTTAAGTTTGGTGGTGGGTATAACTTTAGGCTAGTTTAAGGTGGGTTTAAAAAAAAATAATATTAGTATAGTAAGTTTAGGCAGAATAATTTTATAACGTTCTTGTGTTTACTGGTCCATCGACCAGAAATTTTTGGCAGCGCCTCACGGCGCTCATAAATTTTGCGAACAAAATTCCTTTCTAGAAATGCAGAACAGCGTTTGAAGCTCGAAGACCTATTGATCTTTTGAAAAGATTGGAGTTTAACACAACTTTGAGTAATGTGTAAATATTCACTATAATATTGACTATAATCATAATAAAATAATGTTTAGAAAACAAAAGGTATATAAAATGAATGAAATTAGAAATTGGTATTCAAGCCGAATCATCATGTCGGACGTAGTCAAATGGGCTTTTTATACTAAAAACAAAATTTCTCGTAACGTATACAACTTTTATACTAAAATTACTATTACAATCTATTAGCAGCCAAATAACTGTTACACTTCGATAAAAAAGACCGATCTACACATATTCCCGCGCGAAAAGATACAGGCGGGCTAACCGTAACGAAGCGACCGTAAAAAAAGGAACCACACGTTTTCTACGCGCGGACTCGCACACGTGGGTAGAATGCGCTCGCAGGCGGGGGCTGGTCCTTAAAGAAGCCGGACGAACGTGCGGGCGGCCCCAAGGTCACGTCGTGCGTGCAGCGGCACCGGGCGCGGATAAGGAATTCCCGGCCCGGATAAAAAGACCGAGAGCGAGCGAGGGACGAGCAAGCGTGCGCACGTGCTTCTCTCTCTCCCTACTCGTCCGCACGGATATTTTACGAGGTGCTGTTTTACGAGCGCGCTCGCGCATCACTGGCACGAGCTTCGCGTCCCATAACTGTCACACATCCGAGGCCGATAGCACGCCGCGTTATTATATACTTACGCTATATGCTTCGCGCCTCCGTTTTTTACTCTGTCGTCGTCTCTTTCTGCCGCGTATATGAATGAATGTGGGAGCCGTATCTTGAGTGCGCCGCGCGGGCGCGATATTTACGAGCGCGCGAGCGGCGCCCCCCGCACACACACACGCGCATTTTCAGAGTCATTTTTATAAGCGTTAAATATCTTTATGATTAATAAAACACGAGGCTGCGAGATTTATGAGTACTAAACGCCGTAGTAGAGTGCGGGGGCGAGATGCAGTGTGTTTGAGGGAAAAGATTAAATGGTTTTTAATTGTTCGGAGTCGAGTCGATTAGGCCGACGCGCGAAAAGTTTATTAGCCTCGTTAGGACGTTTAATTGCGCCGCTGAACGCCTTTTCTTACGGTTGGCGGATAAATTCGTTGCGCAGTTAAGATAATGTGAACTGCACGGCTTGTTGTCGAGATTATTTGCATAACTATGGAATAATGAATCACTTTTGTTTTGACATGCGGGTGATATGTAAATCATTTTTATTACAAGGTTTAATTAATTCTTCCTATTTTATTTATATATTTTAATGTTTATCATTACATAATATTTATTAGCTTCAGCAATATAATTTTTAGTTTTACGTAAATAAAAAGATTTACGATTTCATTAAATTAAGAATAGATAAATAATTATAAATTTTATTGCAATTAATTTTTTAATAACGTGCATTATTTTTGCAAAATAAATAGTAAAATTTGCAGTTGAAACTAATTAATAATTTTTAACACTACTACATTTAAATAATTATATGAAGTAACAAACATAATTTTCATTATAAATAATTTATCGTTTATTTCAAAAATTATTTATTTATATTATTTCTTATAATGCTCAATAACAACGCTAATCGCTTACATCCTATTACGTCTCATAACACAATGCCAGCAATCATAGCAACGATCGTAGCCTGATATAAAGCACGAGACACACACAGTCACACACGTGCACCCGCGCTCATCTCCGTTCTCCTTACGCAATCACCCCGAATCGTCGTTACAGACAATTTGGTCGACGGGCGTCGTCGTCGGCAGAAAAACAAAGGGACAAGAAAGACGTATATATAATACTAGTCGAGGCCATTTTGATGAATAGAGGCCATCATCGCCGCCACTTTGTGACGTCAGCGCGCATGGCCGTCACGTGACTCCACCCTCTTTTCAATCACCTTAGAACCGAACCCACCCAGCTGTCAAGCCGCGCCGTGCTTACGCTCCACCCCATTTTTTTCTCTCTCTCTCTCTGTCGAGAGTCCGTCGAAACTTCTTAATCCTTCAAACTTCAAAGTTGAGATGCGAGTTCGCGGGGTGGCCTGAAGATGACGCCATTCGGCAGGGCCCAAATTATATACAGGGTGTCTCTTTTCGACGGATTTCGGCTTGTCGGGTGGCTTTGTCTGGCTGCTACTACTTTTAGAGAGGCGCGTGGCTATGTTTAGTGTAGGTTTCGTGAAAGACTCAAAATATCTTCTTTGTGGAATCTCGTAATAGGGGAATTACTATTCTCGTGATATAAAAATATGATTGTAATTTTTTAATGATTTAAATCACGCAAATAAATGTTTTATTGACATGAAAAATAATCTAACAAATTATTAAACTTAAAAATTAAATGGTATTAAAGAATGGTATTAATTTATTTCTAATTAATAATTAAATTTTTATTAATCTTTGTTTTAAATATTTTGAAAATTTATACATGTCTTGCACATCTGGGTTATTTATAAAAATTAATTTATCAAAATACTATACTAAACACGAATTAGCATAAAACAAGAAATTAAACAACATTAAAATAAAACAACAATTAAAATTTACAACTTTGTCTTGAATTTCGGTTGATTAACCGAAAGCCTAACTTTCCAGTTAACATAATTAAAAGTATTCAAACGAATCTTCCCTAACCCCACCGAACACCCTCCAATCCCATCCGCAGCTGCCACAGTGCGAGTCGGCAACGAATAATTATTCGTCGCACGAAATTCCGGTACGACTGAACGCTCCCGAGCTGCGAAGTTGGATTTGTTTTAGGTAGGCGGAAGAGAGCGGAGCAGACTAGCTTTCGCCCGCGCGAGAGATTCGTTCCTCTCTGCCACACCATGGCTCTCCCTCACCCTCAAGTCAATGGGTATATAAAGGCAAAGTTGGGAGGCACACACCAGCAGCCGCGGAGAATTGAGTTCAAATCCTGCGGGTGAGGGAGAGAGAGAGAGAGTGAACGCGAGGAGAGAAAATTTATACGCGGGACGTATAGCCTCGGCATGGAATCGCTATCGGCGGCCATTCATCAATCCGCGGAATCAATACGCTGGAATTAATGAAAGCGCCGCGCGAACAGCGAGCTAGCGGCCGGAATGTTAATCGCGATCGTCCCGCCGGCAGAGCGCGGCCGACCCTCTCTCTCGCTTCCTCCTCCACCTCCTCTTCCTCGCGCGTGCTCGTGTATGTGTGTATTCGCGAACTCCCAAGAGTCCTTCCGGCGTAGTCGCTTCCCCCCGCCGAAAACCCGTTGCCGGCACGCACGTATATACCTACTCTGTTTCTGTTTCTGTCGCGCGCGAGCCAGCGTGCATATAGGCCGAGTGCAGACAGAGAGAAAGAGGGAGATAGATAGATGTGCAGAGGCGTGCGCGCCTCGTTATATTCTATATTCGCGCGGGAAAGCTCGCTCGCGCGCGAACGCGCTTATCTCGCTCCCTCTCTTATTCTCTCGCTCTTCGCAGGAGTGTGACAATGGCGCGTGCGCAGGGTTGTCGAGTGTATGTGTGTGCTGGAATGGGGCATTCAATTTTCACGAGAGCTTATCGTCCTTTTCAATTCATCGGGTTCTTGCGCGAGCGAGCGCAACGTCGATGTGCTCGGCCTCGTTGTTTATGGGGTGTCTGAGACTTTTCGACTTTATCGAAACAATGTGTATGCACGGAAGAACGCGAGAGGGGGATCTTCCTAACTGTTTTTTGCATTCAATATCGGGCTTTCTTTTTTATTTCTTTCGTTTAATATTACACTATCTTGATAAAGTTTTTGGTTGTCAAAAACTTGAAATGTTTTTCAAAACTTATTATTTTAGTATTTATATCAGTGTATGAATGTTAAAATTAATTTATAAATTATATAGTTTTGAAAATTTACTACCTGTTGGTATAAGTGACCTACGGTATCGAGAGAGTTTTAAGTCCTGCAGGGCGCATAGTAGGACGAAAAAGGATCGTCTGCAGCCGAAAGGCCCTGCAGTCGGTAGGGAAGAACTGACTACCTTCTTATTATCGATCATCCCAAAACTGTTGCGCAAACGATTTTTGGGCAGCGATCGGTAAATCAAAATAAAATTAGTATTATTATGCATTGATGCAAAACTTACAATAACACCAAACAAAGGATCACAATTGTTAAACTTCTACAAAAGCTGTCGTAAAATTACTGAACTAGCGAGCCATGAATTAACATTTATTACTATTGATAAATTTGACAAAATATTTATTATATTTGACAATGGTTGTTCTTAAATAAACTTCTGTTAATTGTCTTGCAAAGAGCAAAATTTAAACACGGAGTTTATCTGAATACTTTCCCAAACCTAAAAATATTTATATACTACAACCACCATACTCTCCGCAGGCACCACGCACCCGGTAAATCGCGCGTGAAAAGGCTCTTTGCCATCTCGAGTCTCTCTCTCTCCTCTTCTACCACCATTCCCCTCATTACCGCGCGAAAAAAGCGTGAAAGAGCCGCCAACATCTCCCGAACGCCCGTCATCGCAAAGAACAGAGAGCTTGCGCGCGCCCTAAACGCGAACTCTTTATTTTTTCGCGAAATTCGACGATCGTTCACGTCCGTCCACGCGGAACGCGGGCGACGATGACGTCTCCTCGTCTTCCTTCGTCACTCCAGTCTTGGGGACAGCGCTTCCGAAACTCATATCTTCGCCGGCGCGCTTTCGCGAGCGACGCGTGTGCGCTCGCGCTCGCGCGAGGAGCGAGAGATCGGCTCGGCGCGATACACGCCGCCAATTAGCCGAGGCTCTCGTCGCCGTTCCCGACTACGACTTCCAGTGGTATATAGTAGCTCACCGGGAACTACTACGCGTAGACGAGCTAACCAACTAGCTCGTGTAATAAACCTCTGCTTTCTCTGTCTCTACTTTAAATCATAAGCCTAATTAAAGTGGTGCGTGTACTAACGCAAGATCTCTTTTTCCTCTGGTTACAGGTGCGGCGTAGCGTCGTCAGCGAGCTGGACAGAGGCACATCATCGGCATCATCATCAGAACGCTTGCGGAGCCACGACGGCTTCTTCTTCGACTCGCGCTGAACAGCAGCAGCCGGAAGTCCTCCCCATCGTCATCATCACCGCGGCGGCAGCAGTGCATCGGGAAGCAGACCGAGATTGCCACCCGGAACTCTGACCTAGCCCACGGAGAGTGACGTCGTCCCTCCTCTGTAAACATCCCACGCATAATATATATACACACACGTACTACACACAAAAAACACGCGAAAATAATCCCCCTCTCCTCCCCCTATAAACGCCTCTACCCCCCACCTACCGTCAAAACCACGTGCAAATGATAGTCGAGTTATCTAGTGTGCTCCAGTTCTCCGAGTTTCCATGATTTGTCGTCGTTTCTTTGTTCGGTTGTTTACATAGTGCGCGCGGTGAGAGTAAATAAAATAAAAGAGGAAGATAATTAAAAAATAATAAAATAATTAAACAAAAAAGTAAAAGTAAAAAGAGCCCAGTGTGATATAAATCAAATGATCATTGTTACGGTGATCCGCAGCAACGCAGTGTGATAGGTATATATATATTATAAAAGTATATATAAAAAGAAAAAGAGAGAGTATAAATAAAAAAAGAGAGGTATACATATAAAAATATATATATACAAGTATCGTGTCGTGTCCATGAGATGAGAGGAAGATTATTCTGAGTGGTGATACCGTTTGTAAAAGTTCTGAGTGTCCGATAGAGAGAAAGAAAGAGTGTGCTTCAAGAGGATTATTAGTCAAGCCGAGAGGAAAAGAGTACAAAAAATACCCGAAACAAAAATACGTAAAATAAAGTCTTTAAGAAGTATAAGAAAAAAAAATAATAATTAAAGATAAATCTAGACGAGGAGAGTGAGTGTAAAAGAGCTGTGAGAGAGAGGCAGAGGAAGGAAATAAATTTTCGTCCCCGCGATTGTTCGAATACAGCCTAAAACTGTTAGACGACGAGTGCGCGAGTGACTGGCCGCAGCAGCCACACACCCATAGCCATAGCATGAGTTCGTACTTCGCGAATTCGTACATCCCGGATCTGCGCAATGGCGGGGTCGAGCATCCTCACCAGCACCAGCAGCACTACGGCGCCGCCGTCCAGGTGCCCCAGCAGCAGCAGACGGTGCAGCAGCAGCCCCAGCAGGCGAGCGATCCCTGCGACCCGAGCATGCTGCGGCAGACGGGCGGCGTGCCGGGCCACCACTACGGCGCCGCCACAGGCCAGCAGCCCGGCATGCCCTACCCCCGGTTCCCACCCTACGACCGCATGGACATCAGGAACGCCGCCTACTACCAGCAGCAGCAGCAGGAGCACGGCATGGACATGGCCGGCTACAGGGCGAGCTCGCCGACCTCCGGCATGGTGGGCCACATGGGCCACACGCCGACGCCGGTCAACGGCCACCCCAGCACCCCGATCGTCTACGCCTCCTGCAAGCTCCAGGCGGCGGCGGTCGACCACCAGGGCAGCGTCCTCGACGGGCCCGACAGTCCGCCCCTCGTCGACGCCACGCAAATGCACCACCAGATGCACCCCCAGCATCCGCACATGCAGGCCCAGCAGCCACATCCGCAGCAGCAGCAGCCGCCGCCTCAGGCGGTGCAGCCGCCCCAGACTCATCCCCAGCAGCAGCAGCACATGCAGCAGACGCAGCAGCACATGATGTACCAGCAGCAGACGCAGCCGACGCAGGCACAGCAGGCGGCGATGCATCCGCAGCAACAGGCGCCTCAGCCCCAGCACCAGGGCGTCGTCGCCTCGCCACTCGGACAGCAGCAGCCAGGAACGCCGCAGAGCGCGGCGTCGACGAATCTGCCCAGTCCCCTCTATCCCTGGATGAGGAGTCAGTTTGGTAAGTTTATTTTCTTTTCTTTTATCGTTCATTATTTTTTAGGAATAGGGTGATAAGACGAGAGCATAATGCTAAATGAAAAATTGCGATAGACTTTGAAATTTTAGGCGTAGATTTTAATTGTCTTGGAAAAGCAACTTATTTACGTTCAACTTTTTTAAATATACTTTGATTGATGGTTAAATAAAGGGTCAAACCAAAGAAATTTATAGCGAATAATTCGTAATCGACAAAATTCAAACGTGATGCGTAAATTACTCGATAATGTAAAACAAAAACATTTCAGTGTAACACGAACGTGTTTTTCAAAAATCCAAGAAATTTCCAAATTGTGTAAAATACGGGGAAAAATTAAAATTATGAAAATATGTCATGTGGCAACGGGTCTCATAAAACTATATGACCAACACGTACGTGAGGAAACTTTCGAAAAACCGACCCCCGAAAAGCCAGCCCCGCGTATACTCGCACAGCAGGTATACATATACACGCGCGTGCGCTCAGTAGCCGCTGTGCGTGCGGTCTCTGCGGCTTTCGAATTTATGCAATTTTACCGGCTCCCGGTGAAAACTGGACCGCGGGCAAAATGTGTGTGGCGGGGGCCAGCCTGCGCCCGTACAGTCTGCCGAAGCCAGAAATAGGCGTAATGTCTCCAGTTTTCTAGGCACATACAGACACACAGCCGGCGTGTACGCGCAGCGCGACTTGAGTTATTTATTGCCCTGACCTTTTAGCCCGGCCCGCGCCGCTGCCGCCACGACTGTTTCGCCAGAGAGTGAGGCCAAACCCGTACGCGCGGTGGATAAAAGTTACGTCGCCGCGACCACTGCGTACGCGTACTTGACGTTGTTTTTCTTTTTCTTCTTTTACGCCTTTTTTTGTTCAATCGTTTCAGCAGACCTCGACGGAATTCCCCCGGCTGTTTTTGCGATATGCGATGCCAAAGACGCGAGGATCATGCAAAAGTGCGTGCCGCGCGTGGTCTTACGCCGCGAAGCGCAAAAAGGCGCGGCGAGTTTAGGAACGCGTAGATATATGTAACGTGTGTGTGTGTGTGAGTGCGGCGCGATGGTTATCTTTTTACACGAT
>JAPYZO010013563.1:0-10178 GCA_030522905.1 Torymus flavipes
GAGGAGAGGAGAGGAGAAGGATGAGGAGGAACTGCTTGTCGTAGCCGCCCGAAGCTCCTGACGTGACAAGATGTCACGCGCCACTCGGCTGAATCCGGAATAACGCGCAGTGACGTCTAGCTCACCGCGCGTTGCGACTCCTCCTCCTCCTCCTCGCCATATGCGCCTCTCTCTCACTCCGCGAGAGCGCTATATCCGAACCCGTAATGTGCGCCCCGTGTACATATACATTCCGAAGGGAGGTTCTGGATACGTATACGTCTATATGTACGCTTTCTCTCTCTCTCTCTCTCTCTCTCTCTCTCTCTCTCTCTCTCTCTTTCTCTCTCCCGGTGGCAGGCGAGCGTTTTCAGCCCGTATATATATATGAGCTGTGCGCTACTATACTGCCGCGAGAGGGAGGGAGAGTATATGACGTAGCAATAGTTGGCATAGGTGTAACGTGCGCACCCGCGAGCACAAAAGCACAGAAATGGGGGGAGCCAGCTCTCTCTCTCTCTCTCTCTCTCTCTCTCTCTCTCTCTCTCTCTCTCTGAGTGTACGTGCGGATTCGTATACGCGGATGCGAACAGTAATCGCGAGTGGATGGGGTTGGTGCGGTTACACGCGCAAAAACGAGGATAGGCGGGAGGGCGATGTGGCAGGAATTGTGTGGAAAAGCATCGGATTGAGAATTTACACTCCAGGTTGCTGTAATGTATTTTGTAACGTATTCTTGGAATGTACATGTCGTTAGAGAGTGGTTTTTGTGATGTGGAAGCGTTTAAGAGATATTATTAAAATATTCAGACTAAGCGATTGGAATTCGAACGAATTGTTATCTTGAATTAACTGTTTTTATTAATGGTCTTTAATGATGATTCAGCATGTCAGAAGGGAGAACTTAATAGAGAGAAGTACTGTCGAAAGGGTATATGGGAAGGTTATATGAGCTTATTGACAACTTCCTATATATAGCTGCCGATACTTAGATGCGACACGTAATTAACGTATCTGTAAATCGGAAATTGCTTAGAGTCAATAAAGCAGTGCAGGATTTGTCACCTCCGCTTTAACAAAATAGAAATTCATGTGTTCTTTACTCGATCAACCGGGGGTTATTTTCGAAATAAAAGAACCTTTTTTTTACACACATGTAAAAGCTCTTCAACTTAAAATAGAAATCCAATGCTTATAGTACTCTGTAATTACAACGAATTGTAACGTTTCTTCTTTTCCATTGCTTAGTATCTTCTGTTTTATTTTTTCCGCGTAGACAATGAAATCAATTATCAAACCGGAATTATGAAATAATTGAAGCGAGTGATGGAGACATTCAGTCAATAGGCTATTCTGAACTGCGACATAGTGAAGCCTTCCGTTAATGATGATTGATCAAATGATTTGTTGGCGCTAATTAGTATAAGTAGTAACACGCAAATCAACATGAAATGGAATGAATCGGAAATCCATAGTTAATTATAAGAACGACTGAAAAGAAAAACTGCATGAAGCTCAGTTTACGTTTATTCAAGTAAAATAGAAAATATTGAGATTTGGCATTGATTCGTTATTAAAACCGCAGAATGCCTTTCGATCTCTTTATGTTCAGACAATAGACACAATTAATAGGAGTTAAGCAAACTCTCATTGAAATCAAATACTGGAGCTATTTCTGATCATAAGCTGAATACAAAATAAAATAATCATCACATTGACTATCTCATTCTTTACATAAATTCCCTTGAAGCAAAGCATTATAAAACTTGAAAATTTACAATTTACACAAAAAATCATCGTCAAAATATTTTAATAATACACAAGATTTTATTTATCTCTTCTCATCATGTCACTTTCAAAACATGAAAAAGAAAACACATATACTCACAGCACGCAGCACAACGCGCGTGACAATCAACTATTTCTAATTCGTCTTAATGGCGCTATTGTCTATAGCATTAAGGAATACAGACACGCGCGCGCGGCGCACACGCCCGCGTATAGCAATCCAGGTCCCGACCCACAGAGAGCCGTCACATATAATTACACAAATATGTACATTCACAGAGGCAGCGACGCGTGCTGATGCTGCTGCTGCTGCTAGTGCTGCCGGCATACCTATGCACACTCGCTCGGACAAATGATCGCGAGCTCAGTATAGAGACGCACACACGCGATGCGCGCATAATATACCCACAACACATTTGCCTAGGCTCGCGCGCGCGTCTAATCATTCGGCGCGTGCTTGATGTTTCGGAGATTTTGCCTATAGCTCCCCTCGAGCACTCGTGTTGTATATATGGTTACAGTTTCGCCGCCATTTCGGGATTATCGCGCGCCCTACTGTGATCCTGCTGCAGGCAGTAGGGATTTCATTACAGGGATTTCATTCCGCGCGCGTTCGGGAATATCGTGCGCATATAAAGATCGAGTTTTAATAAACCGAGGAGTAGCGAGGAGAGGGCGGAAGAAGAGCCGTTGCTGAATGAGCGCCGGTATTGTTGATGAAAAACGAGATTTTCACGTTCTTTGTATAGAGAGGGAGCGCATCATCTGTGGTAAAGGGAAAGATGAGTATGCAATACACCGCCGTTTCATGGATGACTTGTATCCCATGATGTATAAGTCATTTCTAGCGAGGAATTTCCAGTGATAGTGGGCGATGTGGATTGTGTGTGATTAAGTTATCTATTGATAATATTAGTCAAAACAGCAACTGCTTAGCTTCTACTTGACTAGTACGTAAGCCTACTAGACTGCCGCCTAATTAGGTCAGCTGAAAAAAATCAGGAGATTAATAACCTCAATTTTTACCTGAACATTCACCCGATTTTTCCAAATGATTATTCAGCTGACTTTCCATCTGAGTTGTTCACCTAAGTGGTTCACCTGAGTTGTTCACCTGATTTTTCATCTGACTTTTTACTTGATTTATCACTTGATTTTTTACTTGATTTTTTACTTATTTTTCACTTTAATTATCACCTGATTTTCCATCTGATTTTTATGTGAATCATCGTACAAAATACCTATTTTCTTTCTTTCTTCTTTAAAGTTGTTTAAGAAACTTTTAAATAGTCCGTCTTTTAAATTGAGGTCATAATTCACCTGATTTTTTTCAGCTGGGAGTTTATGGCCGTAAAGCCATGAAATTTAAAATTATTGGTAAAAATCTGTAAAAATTTAATAATTTTACATGTAATAAATGTTGAACACCAACAAAACAAACTTCAAGGCGCCAAACAAAAGCTACTTGTGTCATGTATTGCATGCGGTGCGATTTGAATAGATATTGTGTAGAATTCGGCACCCTGACCGTATGCTTACACGTACGATTTTTTGTCAGATTTTGTGAATCATGGAGACTGATTCGTGAAAAATGCATTTTGCTTCAACAAATGAATTTGTTGTCAGTATTCTAAGCCATTAATACATTTTTGAATGCTACGCATGTTTGCGTATAGCATTTATTTATAAGTTAAAAGAAATTTCAGACACTCTGGTCAATTGTGATAGCGCACAATGCTAGCAAAGACGTGAAATGTGGAATTGCTTATAAGACGCCGTGTTATAAATTTGACAAAAGAAATACTTCAATATCTTTTCTCCCATGCCATATAGCTTTCTAAAATGAATGGTTCATATATTACATGGTGACAAACGATAAAGTATAATAGACAAGTATTTCCAGTAACGGAAAATATTTTTTTTAAGACAATTTCAGTACTTATGAAATAAATATCAACAATTGAAAAAATAATGTATTTTTCACCTCATTTTAATTTTGGAAACACTAATTTCAATACGAGATACCACGGGACGAATTTAAAAATTTTGTAAACCTGGAAATTTACAGATAATTGTTTATCAAGTTTTGTATGAATCTGACATGAAGTCGAGAAATTCAGTTAAACAATACCTGTAACTTCCCGGTTTTAAAAATTTTTTAATTCGTCCCGTGGTCCCTCCTACTTAATGAATTTCACAAAGATTAAATGAGCTTCCCCAAATTGAAATCAGAGCAAAAATAAAAAAGTCACCAATGATTTGTTGAGTTATTTTTTAATTGTTAATATCTATTATACAAGTATGAAATTGCGTTTGAAAAAATATTTGTCTGTTTTACTATATTGTTTCTCCCCAAGCAATATATGAACTATTCGTTTAAAAATATTTTACATTTTTGATCTATATTAATCATAGAACCACTTTAAGCGCCGCTGAGTTATCAATCACCGTTTACAGATCAATGTCACGTGTAATTTAAGAATTTACAGTTTTGATAAGGGTTGTCGTTTTTTTATTGGGCTCTACCGTTTGAATATACGTACAATAACTTCTTTTGGATTTAACGTAGACGGTCGACTTGAAAACCAAATTTATTAATGTAAAAGTTTAAAGTATCATTAAGAATGTTTCACTTTTTAATCTTGCTAAAGATATTCATAAGAATAATTTAGCTAGAAGCAGAACTTAATATTAATGCTATAAATTAATTATAACTTAAAGTGTTCTTTTATAGATATTCTAATGTACAAAATACTAAATGTTTTATTACTTAATCACACCAAATTAGTTTCTTCATAAATACAATTTTTATAGAAATAATTTATAAATTATTTAGAATAAAAAACTAAAAAAAACTGATTGAATCATCACAATAATAAGATGAAGGTTTATTTATAAAGGAAATAATTTGACATGTAAATGGGCTAATTATTAGCCATCAAATTAAATATTCGAAATATTTCTACTACATGGATAATGGATGCATTTCCTTCTATTAATAGCCACTAATTAATTATTTCAATGCAATATTATCAATTACAAAGTGTCATTAGCTATTCAAATAATAAGGCAAAGTAGATTACGGTTATTATGTCTTTCATATGCGTTTATTATACCGAAATGATATGTTTTAATAACATAGTCATTGATTCTGATACTACAGCAGTAGTGTATAATGTTACTTTAGTTCTACAATATTTAATCAATAAATTTCACCATCTGTATATAATAAATAAACATTTAAGCTTAAATAAATTTTCCATCTGAATATTCTGGGTGATAATTAAAGCTTAATATTAAAGCTATAAACTATCATTTGGACGTAGGTGTTTTTTGTGGAAGTGACTCACTTATATTTCGTCATACATTTTTTGCATTATTCCGTGTAGCCCACAGAAGTATGAAGTATGCGTTACGGGCAAAGTACTTGTAAGCAATGACGAAAATGTCACGTGCAAGAATCTGCGCAATGACTCATTTTAAAAGCATATATAAACTTATAACCCTTTTAATTTTGCTTCCTCATAAAGAAAGCTTTAAAACGGTAAAAAAATTTTGAAACAAAAAAATATTAAAAAAAAATGTTTTAAGGTGATATATGCTAAAAGATTTTGACAAATTTTTGTTCGTATCTGAATGTATGTATGGGTGCATATTTGTGAGAATGTTATCATAAGAATCGGAAGAAAAGTTTTTTCTCCACACGGCGCGTAAAGTGCGTACTGTACGCCCGCCGGGCGAAAGACAACCTACGCATTTTACGCTCCTCTTGGAGAAAAGTAGTATATGCACCACGGGAGTAAGTAAAGAATCCCTCAGATCACATATTAGTCAATTATATATTAGACAATTATATGCGATCTGGAACATTCTTTACTTTTACTCCCTAGGTGCATAATGTACTATTTCTATCATACTAATATTTCATAAATTTTTAATTATTTTTGCTCTCAAAGTCACGACATTTTTCTGCCTTTTCGACGTTCAACTTCAAACATTTGTAACTTTTGAAGGAATCAACATTTTAAAATTTTCAAAAAAGGAAATTGAAGCTGTTTTTTGTAGTTTTAATTTTGCTTCCTCCTAGAGGAAGCTTTGTAATAATAAAATTTTAAGTTTCTTTAAATCGATCTAGAAACATGATTAAAGGTATTAGAAATTTGTATCACATGATTTTAGAAAATGTCTGTTTGGATGTGTGTGTGTGTGTGTGTGTGTGTGTGTGTGTGTGTGTGTGTGTGTGTGTGTGTGTGTGTGCGTATGTGTGTGTGTGTATACCACTTTAACTCCGGATCTACGCGGTCAATCTAATCGGGTGGGTATCATTTTGTTTTGTTTTTCAATTCTGAATGGGGGAAGAGAACCATTTTTTATGATTCCCCGATTCGTTTTTGTTTTATGTTCAATTTTTGATTTTCGAAAAATTCATTTTTTAATTTTTTCAATAATCGGATTTAAATTTTTGAATTGGATGGATAGTATTCGAAAGAGCATAAAAAAATCTATATTTAAAAAAAAAATTCTGTAGCTATAACGGTTCTCTTGTTATTAACAAAAACGTGTTTTTTTTAAATCTAATAACTCCTAAACTAAACGTTCAATTTTTTGCAGAAAAATCAAGATAATGCAGAATATAAATATCTATAATCTGTAAAAATTTAAATTCATTTTTTTTGTGTTAGTTTATGAGAAAAAAATTGAAAAATGAAAAAAATGAGTTTTGTATGTCCTACGATTACGGGAGTAAAATTGACTTAATCGCTTTAAAATTTTTTCTTCAGATAGATTTTGGATTGTTCTCAGACAAGTTCATTGGGCAAAATGATTGATCCACAAATTGCAAAGATATTTAACGTTAAAATTTTTTAAACGATTTTTTCAAATCATAATATCTGGGGAATGGCTCTATGTATCTGAATCGGATAGGTAACATTCGAAAGAGAATTAAAATACATATATATTCTAAAAGAAATTAATTTTCTAGCTATCACGATTCATTTTTTATTAACAAAAACGTAAACAATCAAAAATGAAAAAATGCACTTGGTATGTCAAACAAATGCGGGAGTAAAATTGACTTAATTGTTTCAAGATTTCTTGGAGAGGTAGATTTTTGATATTTCTCGGCTAAGTTCTGTGGGAAAAACGATTGGTCTATAAATTTTAGAGATATTTGAGGTTAAATTTTTTTTAAATTTCATAATTTCTAGTTATCGGGATATTGTTCTGAACAAAAACGTAAACATTGAAAAATAAGTTTTAATTATAAATATAAAAACGTGCTTATAAAAGATAGTAAGCAGATGACGAAAAAAAAATTGCTAATAACTAAAAAAAACCGCTTTCAATATATTGGCACGTAGCTTCCTCCAACAGAATTTATCGCTCCTATATGTATAGTATATAGTTCAAATATAAAATATGTTTCTTCGAATTACGATTTGAAACAGAAAAATTTTAACAAATTTTAATCTCAAATATCTCTGAAATTTATAGACCAATCATTTTGCTCAAACAACTCGACCGAGTTATCCAAAATCTACCTCTATAAAAAATTTTGAGCAATAAGGTCAATTATACTTCTCCAATCGTGAGACATAAAAAACTCAATTTCTTCATTTATTAATTTTACTAAAAATATTTTTAGACGGATAATTATTATTATCCGATATTATCTTTGCTTTGTTGCATCACAATTGGATAATTTTTTGTGTTTGAGGTTATGAATATTCTTATACTACTGTAATTATTCATGAATACTTAAATTCAAAAATTCAATCTTGAAAATTCAGACACATTATATTTTGTCGCAAATACTATATACTTTTATAATATAATGATGATGATAACATCATTATGGAATTGTATAGCTGTTCTCGAGAAATTACGATTTGAAAAAAGGTTTAAATTTTTTAATCTCAAATATCTCTAAAATTTATTTATTTATCATTTTACCCAAATAACTCGACCGAAAAATCTTCAAAATCCATCTCTACAAGAAATTTTGAATCGCTTAAGTCAAGTTTATTTTAGCAATCGTAGCACATACAACACTCTTCTTTTTTCTTTTTTCATTTTTCAATGTTAACGCTTTTTATAATAACAAAAAACCCAAGAAAATTTTTTTTTTAGCAAATATGAAGGTAAAATGAAGGTATTTAAATTCTTTTTCGAATGCCACCCATCTGATTCAGATACATAGAACCTTTCTCGAGAAATTACGATTTGAAAAAAAGGTTAAAAAAACTTTAACCTCAAATATCTCTGAAATTTATGGACCGATCATGTATCCGAAAGAAAAAGACCGAGATTTATCCAAAATCTACCTCTAGTAGAAATTTCGAAGCGATTAAGTAAATTTTATTCCCGTAATCGATCGACATACAAAACTCATTTTTTGCATTTTTCAATTTTTTTCTAAACAAATAACCAACAGAATGGATTAAAATTTTCACAAATTATAGCAATTTATATTATGCATTATATTAATTTTTTCCAATAAATTGACCGTTTAGTTTAGGAGTTATTATCTTTAAAAAAAACACGTTTTTGGTAATAACAAAAGAACCGCGATAGCTAGAGAAATAATTTTTTTTAGATTTTAGAAAATAAAGGTTTTTTTATGCTCTTTCGAATGCTACCCATGCGACTCAAAAATTCGAGTCCGATCATTAAAAAAAAATCAAAAATAAATTTTTCGAAAATCGAAAATTTGACATAAAACAAAAACGAATCAGTGAATCATAAATAATTATTTTTTGCCCGAATTAGGAATAAAAAAAGAAAACAAAAAAAAAATGAGCCTCACCCGGGTAAAATCGACCGTGTAGATCCGGAGATAAAGCGGTATACATACATACACACCCACACACACACACACACACGAACGCACACACACACACACACACACACACACACACATACACACACACATACACACACATACACACACATACACACACACGCACTCACACACACATCCATACAGACATTTCCAAAAATCATGTGATACAAACTTCTAACACTTATATTCACGTTTCTAGAGCGATTTAAAGAAATCGAAAATTTTACTATTACAAAGCTTCTTCTAGGAGGAAGCAAAAAAAAAGTTGTAAATTATTGAAATCATGTAGAATGAATAAATATATTTTATATTTAAACTATATACTATAGATGTAGAAGCGATACATTCGTTGGGAGGAAGCTACGTGCCAATATATTGGTAGCCGTTTTTTTTTCTTTTTCGAAACTTTGAGTAGATCAGTCCTGAGCTAAATGGCTGAGGTTTGAAGAGAAGGGCTTTTTTTGACATTTCCTTAAAAAGTAAGAAGTTGTTCCAGAAAAAGTAGATTGGTGGTGTCCACTTGATGGACGCTGTACAACTAAGGGTTTTCATTTTAAATACCATAATAAACAAGAAAAACCAAACGCCGAAGGTGTGCTTGAAAAATTTTTTCAAATCGTTTTTTCGGTTTTTGTCGCTACTTTCATCAGAATTGCACACACACGCAAACGCTGTTCACACCCATCCAGAAATTTTTGTGAAATCCACTTTTCCTGTATGACCTTGGTAACATCGTAAATTATGAAATTCTTGTGTTCGAAAATTTTCACTTTTATAACGTTCTTTGTTTGAGAGAGCGAAAATTGAACTTTTATTTGACGGAACTGAAATTCATAAATTTATTTAAATTCAAATTTTCAAAGTTTCTATGGTTCTATAAAGTCAAATATGAAAACCTACAATGCAAATTATTGAAAAATAGAAGGTAAATCTACGGGTTATAAAACGTTTTTTAGTCATATACTTATAGTTTCAGTTTGGAAAGTGTGTACATTTTCTCATTTTATTTTGTTGCAGAAACTTAATATTTTTTATATCGTTTTTTTAACTTTTTGTATGTTTCATACAAACACACACATAACTTGTATATGTTCTATGAAATAACTATTATCTATAGTGACAATAATGGAAAATACTTAGCAGATTGTATAGAATTTTAATTTTTCACAGGAAAACAATTTTGAAACTATTACACGCCTTTCAAAATCGTATTAATTAAAACTTAAATAGCTATTCATTTAGAAGAACTTGAAGTCGTTTAGGGTAATTATTTTTTTCAATTTCACACGATCGATAGAAATGCATTTTTTTTAACACCTTATTATTGTATTGAATAATGAGATTAAAATAAGATAAAAACCGCTGCCAATATATTGGCACGTAGCTTCCTCCAAACGAATGTCTTGCTTCTACATCTATAGTATATAGTTTAAATATAAAATATATTTATTCATTCAGTGTCTTGATCGTTACAATTTTTTATTTTGAACGTTGTATAACAGTTGTGTGAAAATAGTTTTCTTTTCTTTCATTTAATGTACTTGTTTTGTTTATTTATTTATCCCCT
>JAPYZO010013577.1:0-13445 GCA_030522905.1 Torymus flavipes
TTTCTTTACCTGCAACTTCAAAGTTGGGTTTTTTTCGTACCTCGCAACGGTATCAATCTCCCATAAGGGTTATTATAATTCTAGCAATTATAATATACAAAAAACTATAAATCACAACGACACTTTTATAGCAACTTTGCATGTAGAAGATTTTACTCTATTATGAAATCTGTGTAGATATTCCGTTATGAATTTTTCGCAAAATTCTTTCGACGTTTTAAATTTAAATTGGGGCTATTAATAACACATCTGAGAAGCAGTCAATAAATGAAGCCGTATGTTTATCCCGGCACCACTGTGGACATTCAAAACAAATCTCAATTTGAGATTCAAAGTTCATCCCCGCGAATCAACTCTTTGCATCGCACGAAATTCCGACTAAAATCTCACGCTTCCATTGCCCTGCTGTGTAAAAGCGCTTGTGCCAAGAGTAGCGAGAAAGCGGAGAGACGCGCGATCCGAGAGATAAATCGTTCTGGAACGCCCACCGCGGATCCGGCTTAATTGGTCGCTGCTCCCTTGCACCTCGTGAGCTGACGCCGAAGCAGTATACCGTAACCACTTTGCTTAACGCGAATTTTATCGCGAGCTAGTTGAGGGAAAAGAGAAAAAACAAAGACGAAGGGGAAGTTGCGGGAATCCCCGAGAGTAGAATCGGTGGTATGCTGAGAGAGAAAGAGAGAGAGAGAGCCAGCTGAATGCATCGACCTATAAATTTTACGAGCATAGAGGGGGAAAGATGTTTCGTCCTCGAGGTGTCCATAAAATTTATAGATTTAAGGGGTTAAGAACCAAATACCCGTGACCCACGCTTCTCCTGAATCCCGGGCATTTCGATCAGCTTTCCATTTTTCTTCCTACCCCCTCTTTATCTTTCAAATGGCAGAGTTCCCGTGTCACCGTTTTGGAGTTTAATAAAAGAATATTCGTAAACGATGAAACGACCTTGGTATTTGAAGATTCATTCTGATATTTAGTCTCTTTTTGATCATTTCCACAAAAAACTATTGATAAATTTCTACAATACGATTTTAAAGCTTACTATGTCAACCGACTAGAATATTGATAGAAATATGTACTAGAAAATATTAATTTTGAAACATTTAATAAGAAAATTATTATAATGTAATTTTGTATAAGCTCCTATTTCTGCTTAATTTGTTATTATTCAGTGAAGAAAGATAAAAGATATTATAAAATGATCCCTTAAACGTTTAAGCCTCTTGAGCGCCAGCACTTGAGGTGAGTTTCGCTTGAAGCCCAGTTTATTGCTCGAGCAACTTAAGCGAAAATCCGCACTACACTTACAAGTTCAATTTTACACATGTGCATTAAAATTAGGCTCACGAGTATTAAAGTTGTAATCCCTTAGGGCAAGTGCAAACTTAAATTAAAGTTCTACTGCATATAAATATTTATTAATCTATATTATACCTGAAGTAATGTGGTTTTTCATAGTGCTAAGATTTATTTCATATAATATGGATATGTAAGTATGTGATTATGCGAACCTGCTATAATAACGCGTGCAGTGTGGCTGATCTGTCCCTCGCCGTTGCGCGCGATGCAAGTGTAGTCGCCAATGTCCTCGGCCTTGATCATCGAGATCCTGAGCTCGGTGCCCTGATTTATGATCCGGATGGTCGCCGAGATGTCAACCGGGTTCGCGTCCTTGTACCAGAGTATCTCCGGCGTTGGCGTGCCTTCCGCTTGGCAGTTTAGTATAATGGCGTCGCCCAGGTTCACATAGATCATCTCCTCCGGGGTTATTGTGAATCTAGGCGGCGCTGTAAATTCATTTTATATTGATTTGTCCGATGACTTTTTGAGGGAAACATCTTTGCTTTTACTTTTATTACGCGAAGAATCATTTGATTCATAACGATGCTTGTGAGGTAAAAACATATAGTATTTCGAAATTTTTGGTAACGATTTTTTTTATAATAAATTCGTTAATAAAATTTATCATGCGGCAACCTTCTAAAATTGTATACGTTTGAGTAAATTAATATAAAACACTTAATGATAAAGCAAGTTTGTCTGAATTGCATTGTCTCAATAGATGTAACTTATATAATAAGTAGTAATATAGTTCAATAGTCAGACTAGAAACTGGCTTTAAATATAACTTGTTTTTATTTACATTTGAAATATAAGTAGTATTTTTATAACATATTACTCGTATTTGATGGAATAAAACAACATTTGCTCTGTAGCACTGCCAATATTTTGAACCACAAACATATCCGTAAGTTATTGATATTTACTCTGTAAAATCTCTTATTTAACCTTTTCTGTACGTGGTTAACTCCAACGATTTTACATGAAAATATTGTAAATAAATCATATGCTTGCTTTTAGACAGCTCGAAAAACACTTAATTTTTTCTGAAGTATTCTTTCTGAATATTATTGAAATAAACCAACTTTGTTAGTTTATTATGTTAATCAAATAAAGGGTTCTTTTTTTACTTAAGATTAATTTGGAAATTTAATTGAAACTATTTAAAAAGATGATAATATTTTAAAGCATCTATAATATAATATTTTCACATGTATAAATATTTATTCTTTATCGACAATAACAACATAATCATGATGTCACATTTCTAATTTGAAAATTGAAACAGTTCGTGTCAACCGTTGATTAACATTTCTATCTCGGTCTAGCAGCCATTTTAACGCTGGAGTGGAATTCACCCACTGTGTAATATATTGAATTATTTCTAGGTGTGTACAGCAGAGGTTAACCAAGGGCTATTTGAAGAGTATACGTACCGTGAACATCCAGATGAAACCAGGTACCGTTTTTGCTCTGGTTCGGAGATCGATTAAGGAAGACGACTTTGCACTCATACCAGCCCTGATCGTTCTCCTGAATGTTGGTCAGGTTGAGACTCGCCACGCCGTAGGGTGAGTTCGGGCTGACCTTGGAGACGCGACCCTCGTAGCCTTCGCCGCTGTGCGTAGGGTATGACTCGTACCATATGTAAATCGGTACCTCCTGCCCCTTGCATGAACATCAAGAAAGCAACATAAACGGGGGATCGTCAATTACGCTTGCTCGTTCTAAGTTGACGCAGTTGCCGTTTCATACGTATTTTACCAAGAGCAAAGAACTCTTCTCGATAATATCTTTCAAACATGCTCTGCTGCGTCAAATTAGAGCACTTACACGATACAATGTCACAATATGAATGCAATGACGAGAATGCAATTATTGAAATGCTTATTGCGATGACTAATCCTAGTTAAAAGTGAAATGTGATATAGGTTTATCATACAACAGTCGTTGCTTTTGGGTCTCTGGTTTTAAAAGTGAACTAATAAATACCGCGTGAATTGAAATGAGCGAAAGCCTCCTTCGCATAGAAATTGGATTATATTCCATATTTTTTTATAATAATATATTTTTAATTGCACGAACGTACAATTTTCATAAAATTTGATTATGATTTTAATATGAAAAGTGGAATTAAGATTGAAGATCAAAAATTTCTTTAAAGTGAGAAAAACTGGAAAACCAATTCATATGCAAATTAGACTTGATGAAGAAATATGTGTGCTTGATGTGATGTGGCAATTTGGAAATTCAAAAATTTGTTGGAAATTTCGTTCTAGATGAAGCTAATTTACAGTTTGCGATGACTTATTAGTCAGAAAGATAAAAAGGATTAATTATGTACAACTTCAATAATTATAATTGGGAATATAAAAAATCTATATTAAGGGAAACATGTTATTATAAAATCAGAGATCAAAGCAGAGGAAAGTTTATTAAGAAGCATGCTTTCTACAAACAATATTACAATTCCAAAAATCCAGCAGAAAAGTAACAGGTTAATAATGGATGAGATACAGAATTTTACTTGTAGCATAAAATCGTAGAAATTCAAACCTAAATTTTTTTTTATTATTATTTTCTTTGCACTTCAAATCGCGGAAATTTATGTTGTATCAAATCTTTTGTGAGAATCCAGGTGAAGCGAAGAAATGTGGGACGGATGAAGTTGAACAAACATTAGTTCTAGTATTTGATACAAACTTTGTAGTGTTTACTTTTTATTATTAATTAATAAAAATTAATACGAATAATCATCATAGTGAAGGTATTTTGATAAATTAAAGTATTGACGTAAAATCAGTAATACGAAAAAAGTAGCGCAATTGTAGGAGAAAAAGGAAAAAGCGCAATGCACGTCGGGCAAGAAGACATAAAACTGAAAAGCACACTGCATTGCAAGGAGAACGGGAAGAAAGAGGAAGCGCGTACTGCGGAAAGGGCAAGCGAGTTGGACGAAAGTAGTACGAGAGCCGCTCGGTCGAGATGCGCAATACTGGAATAAATTACGTGGCTGAAGGGTTCTTCCGGCGAAAGGGCGTGGGAGAAGGAGAGAAGAGAGATGAGGAGGAGAGGGTGGGTCTACTTTCCCGTCGCCGACGCTATTTTTGCACCCGTATCGCGCGCTCGTTTTCTCTCTCTCTCTCTCTCTCTCTCTCTCTCGTGACTCGGGGTAAACATCCTTAACCTATTCATAAAAAGCGCCTGCGTCATTCTCGCTCGCAAGTGCGCGCCACTTTATCGTTTCGATAAGCGTGCAAATAGCGCCGGACACGGACGCGAAGTACTAATATTCGATATGTTAATTCGACGGAACTAGCTAGTGCGAGAGCTGCGCGCGAGATATTGTCTTCGAAGAAGTTTGCTTTATTGCTCGCTGCCGCGGAGGCCGCACCCGGCCCCACGCGCGCCACTAAATTAATTAAGTTGCCGAGTATTGGAGTTGAGAGTTAATATTTTACGAGCACAATTTCGGGGGAAGTGAGCTCGAATTATTATACGGAGTATTACCGCGCCTGGTGCTGATGTAATATATATTCGTTCTGTCGAGTTTATAGTTGGAGATAATTATACGAGCTATCTATATGATGTACAATATTTTTACTTTATACTTCGTTCAGCTTACAAGCCGCCTCCATTTACATATTATAAATTATAACTTTTTGTTTACTTTGTAAGATCGTATTATTATACTATCGCGTGACGGAAAAACGCATTTTACTGTATATCGCAGAAAATGGTTACATTGTTTCTGTTTTGCATATAAATCGTAGTCAAAAGGTGTACGAGCACCATAAAAATTATGTACATGTAAATGAAAAATGTACGTATGCAGTGAGATGGAAAAATTTTTTATTAAAATTTTGAATTTACATCTAATTCAAGATCCAACTGAAATTTAATGAATGCAAAAGTTTTATCTTTTTTCGCAAAGAAGAAAATAAGAATACAGTGGAATGAGGTCATGTTCTGATAGTTTAAAAAAGAAAAAGGGAGCTAAGAATTATCCATAATTTTTCTTTTCAAATTCCAGTTGTAATAATAAATGGAAAAAATATCCGTAAAAAGGTAAGATTTTGTATACGTTACAAAACTTTTTTATATAAATTAGTGAAGCCCTATTGAACCAGTTACGTTCGGAGTCCGGTCATTCATCTTACATTCGAAAAAATGAAGACGTTTCTTAAAGTCCAATGTAGGTCAGGATTTTAGCTTCCGAAAAAGAGAAGAAAAAAAGAAAGAGAGTGTGCCACTCCCGGTGGGTAGGTTTTGATAATTCATTCGCTGAACTAGAGAAAACTGAAAAGAGAGAGAGAGGGGGGGCAAGAGTCTGCCCTGGATGTTAGAGTAACATTGTGCGCCAGGATAACGAGGAAATAAAGTTTCGAAAGTATGCAGTACTGTCTTGGTTCTTCTTTTCCCTTTTTACTAGCTCCCGCCTATCTTCGCGAATCCCAGACGCGGGATATGGAAACTCATTTTGAATTTCCTATACGGCTTTATTTTTCCTCTCTCGGATTTGACTGTTCGAAGGATTTTTTTTCCACCAAAAAGCAAAAGAGATTTTTCTGTGGGATTATGTTTAAATACATCATGCTCTGCTCCAAGAGATAAAACATTTTGTCCATTATGACGCTCAGTTCGCAGAAACACACCGGCGACTGCGGCTAAAAAAAGTCGACCTGCACACGAATAGAAGGCTTCTCGCCCCCCAGTGGCGGTCCGCACACGAAATCACGCGTAATAGGGGGATGGTGACGGCGAGCCCGCAGTTCGCAGTCTGCACGGCAAATGTTTAACACAAACGCCAGAGCGATCGACGAGTGCGGCGAGAGTTTGGTCGGCCGCGCTCGTGGCGAATTCATCGGGGCCCCCGCGCGCTCTCGTGCTTTTCAATCTGCTCGCTCCATAAAAGTTTCATCGGTCTGTCCCCTTTGCGTTCGGTCGGCCTCCTAGCTACAGATGTGCGGTAATGGTGAAGTTTGGCTCGTCCGACCGGAAGAGTATCGATGATTTTTCGTTTTTCCCTCCGATGAATATTTCATTTTGCTCCAGGAAAGTAGAAGACCTGACTCCAAAAGGGAACCGAAATTCCAACCCTTTCCGTTTTGCTATATTTCCGAAATCCGCCCTGCCGTATGATGTATTGCTGTTCGACATTTCCGGGAAAAGGGAGCACAGAGTTTTTTGCTTGCTTGCGTACACGACATAGCGAGAAAGTGTGCAGGTTGCACTGGAAAGTAAAACGTAGAATTTGTTAATGTTAGTTTGAAGTACGTCTTGATTCATCGGCTGAAGCTACTCTCCTCGTTAGCTCAACACAAGAGCAGCTAACGAGCGAAAAAAAGTCTCGCGACAGGAAATCTAGCAACGCGTGAATTCCAATCTTTCACGGATTCTAGCGCACAAAAGAAAAAGTTCTCGCGCGTCCGTGTACGCGTGCGGGCGCGGTTAACGCAGCCGTTCAGTTAGAAAAACGCGCAGGAACGGTAGTGGCGTCGGCGGCCGAGGGTTGATAACCCTGACACGGTTGAGTAGCTGTACAGTCGCCGCCGCCGTCGCCGGCTGCATTATGCATCGCGACCTCCCGCTCTCTCTCTGCCTCTCGCTCGCGCACGCAGCCGCGCGCAGCACACGCGACGAAATCAATGCCGCCGCTGTCGCGCCGCCCGAGCACCGGCAGCCGGGTTTTATACTCTCTTTTACTTTTCATTTCTTTTACCCGTAAAGCGCTTTTCTACCTTTTTGCGCTTTATTGACAGCCGTGGATTCTTTCTTCTCCACGCTTATCCGTTTAATGTTTCAGTTTAAACTACTTCATTTTTTTTATTGAAATATACTGACATTGTCGTGCTCCTATTTTTGCATTGATGTTGCTGTTAATATATATCAACTCATATATCTGATTTATTCTCATCTATATACTTTGCCAATTGAAGTAGCTGGTTATTATTTATATCAGAAAAATTTGTAAAATTATTTTTTCATAATCTGAAGATTCAATAATTATAGATCAAGAGATCTTTGATTCAATATCGGTATCCATCAGAGCAGTAAAGGTAGATATCCACTATTGGATAGTCAGTAGCGAAACACAATGAAATTTATGATAATACCAATGCTATTGTTTACAGCTTGCCCAAATATATAATTAAAAAAAAGTTAATTGAGTAAGGCGAAGAAAGAATAGGTTAATAATAAAAAGTGTTTATATATAAACTTTTACTTTGCACACGCAATGACTTTTCTATCTTTCTGATTGATTTTGTTGCTTTTATATTTTTTTTATCAGTTATCACAACCCTTGATTAAGAGCAAATAAAGGTAAAACTACACCCTGTGATTCGAAAAGGCCAAAAGGTTTCAACGCAACTAAATTCCGTATTTTTTTTAAAGCAAACGCGTTGATGAAAAATAGAAGAAAAGCAATTTTTGGATTTGTAGAGCGTAGAAACGGTTTTTAAAACTCGGCAAATTCGATAACGCAGTTTTCAATTTTCAGCGTATGACTAAGCCTATATACGTATACATAGGACTAGAAGGCTATGTGTGTGTA
Source organism: Torymus flavipes (assembly GCA_030522905.1). Lineage (NCBI taxonomy): Eukaryota > Metazoa > Arthropoda > Insecta > Hymenoptera > Torymidae > Torymus > Torymus flavipes. The sequence continues at coordinate 7,898 of JAPYZO010013577.1, forward strand.
TATAATCTGAGTATATAAACGAGTACATGAAAGTAAATATACCCAGTTACTCTGTAACTACTTTTAAAGTATGCAAATGCACTTTACCGTGTATTTCCGAAACTTTAACTATATTTTCCTCAACATTCTTATTCCTTTTAATGTTAATACTTCCATGTTCTATGCAATGATGTTCACCAAAGTATCATAAAAGTTTCTGCATTTTGTAAGTACATTAACAAGTAATTATCATAAAGAAAGTAAAATGTTGTATAATATTATATTTAATATTAAAAAAATTTTCAATTTCCCAATACTTTTAGATGACAATATAAACAAGCGAATAAATAATACTTTTCTGCAATTATTATTCTTTCGTAATCAACAATAAATGCAAATATTAAAATAAGTGTAGTACATGAAAAAAGCTCCAAATTATTCGGTAGATTAACGTAAACATATTATCCTCGGTCGATTCGGCCCCTTACTTGCATCAAATATCACTAGATAGTACCTCAATGAATCGATACTCCAAAATGTATGAAAAATTGGAAGCAAGTTTGTCGCTGTGCACTGAAACCGTCATTTGAAACTCGGAAGCATCGAAGTCACTTGGCGCGCGGGGGCGCAAAAATAGCATGCACACACAGAATTCGGTGCGCCGTTCGCGTGCGAGGCCTTTGTTCCATAAAGTATTTCGTCTATAGTGCACTTTGCGCGTGCCGCTCTTTTCTGGACCATCGACTGCGGCCCGCGCCTCGTGTTGGGGCCACACGCGGCGGAGAGCAGGTCCTCCTCTCGCCTAGTGCTAGAGAGAACGAGAGAGATAGAGCTCCATCTTGCTCTCACGCGCTTTCTTTTAACGTTCTATTTTTAAGCCAACTACAGGTTAACCGGCTAACTCTCAATCGATATCTGTCGTCGGCGGCGGCGGAGAGTCGGCCCGCCCCCTCTTCAACTGGCACTAGCTTCCTCCTCCTGCCCCTCTCTCTATACCCTGCTCTTAGACTTTCAAAAAGTTCTCGTTAAATTAAATTCGCCGACTCGAGCCACTTCCGCCAGGGTGCGCGGATGCTCCGGCTCTCGTACTCGAATGCCGACCGTTTCTTCGAGTCTCAATCTCCCTTTGCTCTCAGGCGAGTATATCTACCCTCTCTCACTCCCTCTTTTTCTCGCTCGCTGTGTTGGTAGCGTCTGTGTTTTCCTCTTTGACGACTTCATCCTCTTTAACTTTTCTCAGTCATTGATTTTTATTTGGCCGTATATTCCTTTGATTTTCCCGCCGCCCTGACTGGCGGTCGCTTTAGTCGAGGTTTCGACTCGGCGCTGGCTTGTTTATTTTTAAAGGCGCGTCTGCTGCACTCGGAAATCGATCCTTCCGTTTGCTTCGTTCCCGAGCTATTTTCACTTGCAGACTCATATACAAATACATATTTTTCTTCAAATAGCTTCGCCCCTTTCAGGAATTCATCCCTCAGAATGTTTCGTCATTTTATAAATTAAATTAGACATCTCAACTGAGAATCATTTGATTAATCAATGCTTTAGTTATAATTTCACTGGCATTAATTTAGAGTTTTGTTAACATCCATTTTTCAAATGCTTTACAGTAATAAAGCCGTTATCTTATACATAAAATCATGTCAATGTTCTGTAAATTGCCTTGGTCGGATGAAAGTAGCTTGAAAATCAAGGAAAAATCAAAATTTCGTCTATAACTTGAAGTTTCCGTTCTTTACAACAATCTTCCATTTCATCAGCCTCCTTCGCGGGGGAAGAAAAGAAAGAAAAAGGGGACAGCGTCGGTGGTGGCATCCGCCTTCGGAGGGAAAAGCGAAATCCCTCTCGCTCCTCGCGGAAACGCTGCGCTCACGTCTCTTCCGTATCGATATTTACTTGATTAAGCGCCTCACCCTCTCACCCGCTCCTCTCCCGCAATCCTTTTCCCCAGTGCGCGTTCTGCATGCACTGGGCGCATCCTCGTAAACATCGCTCCCTCTTCTTCTCTCTCCAATCTGCTTTGCCAAGGCTCTGCTCTGCGCAATCCTCCCACGTGGCCTCTGTGCAGTGCCGGCGCCATTGTACGGAGGGAGAGAGAGAGAGAGAGAGAGAGAGGAAAATCGATCGATTAATCCTGTTTCCGAGCTTTGTTTGCGGTCGCGGAGTCGGCGCGAGCGCGATCATCCCCGCTCGCAGAGTCCTTTGCGAATCAAGCTTACAACTGGGAAGAGAGAGAGGGGAGAACGGAGAAGGGACAACGACTACTACGTCCACGAAAGGGATGTTGGATTGTTTGCCCTGCTTATTCTATACGAAATCCCTGCTCTACGACGCACGTTTGTGTGCTTCGCGTACCCGCGTTTGGTAATTCGGTGAACCACGAGGTGTTGCTGCAGCTGCAGTTTGCCGGTTACTTTGCAGTTTAGCTATACGTCTTTTGAAGCTTTTCTACAACTTTAAAACAATATTACTTGCGATTAGAACGAAAATTTTATATTTCATCAATGATTTCAAATACAATATCAACTATATTTTAATTAAAAGCAGTTTCAAATTAACATTTTACTATATTTATATGATAATATTTCCTCCTGGACTGCTGTCTTGACGAAGTCTGGATAAAGTTCTGGGTCAATCCCATAATGGGCGAGGAAGGGACAAAGAGACTGGAGGAACACAGCTGGCTGTCGACAATCCAAACAATTTGTAGACCAAAATTTAGGCTAGATATAAGCCAGATGTGCAGGAGCGATGCAATAACAATGCCCGCCGCGATCAGGGAGCATGGAAATCGTCCGCATCACTTGCACAGACTGGAACTCTCAGGATCTCCTTAGGTTCTGATGTGGCATTGGTATACCTTTTTATGTAATTGCTCAGCTCTGGTTGTAATTAAACATGCTAAAACTGGGAATTATTTTATTGAAGGAGGTACATTGGGAACAAAGGGGTCACGGAGATCCTCGATATTTGTAAGGCCCTTTGGAAACGAATTATCAGCTAAGTGTAAGAGGCTCCTGTAAAAGCATGTAGGCTCCATATGTTCTCCTCGGACATAGGGATGAAAGAGCTCATACATGCATCAGAGATCGCTAAACTAAACATTTAATCTCGGTCAGTCCAATATAAATCAGGTGATAGAGAAAAAAGATGTTAATTGGATAAATGTAGTTTTAAAAAGGATGGTTCTTTATCCAAACCAATTTTCATATAACTCAGTCTGTATAATATTAATAACAGCGGTTTCAATAACGCTCGAAATTCGTTATCGCTTTTCAATAAAATATTACTAAAAAAGTGCAGTTTAATTGGAATACTCTCGCATTCAGAGCTATTTTTTTCATGGAATAGGAATGTACAATAGTGGCAAGTTCAATACTTTGCGCATCATGTAATAGAATTTTTTAATTGAACCACTAGACTTTTTAATTGCTGACCGAATACCCACAAACCGCATAAGGTACAAATAGCGCTGAGAAATCAGTGTGTGTAAGCGCACAATTGCACTTTTCCCGCATGCTCACGCAGGCATTTTTTTTAAACTTTCCGTTTAATTAAACCGTTTTAGCGTTGTTCTTTTCACGGAAGCCGAGCGATTAATCTGTTAAGTGAGCTTTTATTGCCCGAGTGCGATTTTACGGCTCGTTAACTGGGAGCTTTTCTGAGCGCGCAAAGATTTGCATTCCACGGAAGGCAAGTGAACGAGCGCCACTGTCAATATAATGGCTTGAGAAGTTACTGGTCTGAGCACCCAGGCTGATGTAAATTGAACTGGCTACCATCGCCGTAGGTCTCAAGATTAAATATTATCGTTGAGAGTGTAAACTTGGGCTGCGCAGCGGCAAGTCAAGTTTTGGAGTTATAGATTCAGCAGGGTGAAGCACGGATCTGCTTGCTATGTTTCAATAGTAAAGCGACGTGAATATTAGAATCTTTTGGTAATGGGTGAACAAGAATATAGACAACAGCGAAAGCACCTATAATCTCTTTCTTTTAAGGTAATTCGTTACTTTTTTAAACTCGCAGTTGACTCTAGTTCTGTACAATTGATTAAATAGAGAGGAAAAAGTTAAATTTTTTCTGAAAAATAGTAACAGATACTTATTATAGGTAAACGTAATATAATTATCATACATCGAATGAATCAGAGCAGTATTTGTTATCAAAACGTAACGATAAACTTTACTGTCCGGAAAAGCGAATGACTTAATTAAAATTAGAGATTCATGAAGATGTCTCGCTGGGGAAATTTATTCCGCATTCGTAATGGATTCGAGATGCGACACGATGGTGGAAGAAAAACAGAGAAATTGTAATGAGAAAAGATAGAAAAAATCGAAAAAACATTTTAATTCAGGGGGACAGAATTTCAGTTAAAAAGAGTATTCTAGTAATTTGCTATAATTATTGTATTTATGTAAAGTTTAAAAATCTGTAATAATACTTTTTTTTAATTTAATACAGTATGTAACATAGAATCAATAAAATAGTGAATGTCCTTGCACTAATCAATAATTATAGTTTCCAAATAACATTTTCTATCAAAATATATTTTAGACGAGCGATAAGGAAATTAGAAGACAAAAATAAACCACGATAAATTAAAGTATACCGATTCTTTCGGAATGAATTAATAGTTTTCTCTCTTTTTCGCGTTTTTGAATAGAATGCAGTTACTATCGAGTTGCAATTTACATTTCTTCTGGTAATTTTAAGCAGAGAATATAGTTAGTTCAGAAAACATCGACTATGGTGTACTTCTAGCCGTCATTGCCTAAATGAAAGAACTTGCTGGAAAATTTTTCTTTCTGCCGAGGTGAGAACAAAACTAAAAGTTAAGAGGGATGAAAATTGAAAATTTCGATGTCATTTGCTGCATTGCAATAAAACAATACACCAAGTAAGGGATTCTTGTGGTATGGAATGGATGGGTGGATAATAGAACGATATTACTTAGAGAGGCTCTTAAGTGGTTGACTACTACAAAAGGAGTTAATTCTAGGGTATACTCTAAGTTTGTGGCCTTTATTATGTACCGCGCTTGAACAGTATATATACCCTTTGTTTCGAAGTTCAACTACGGCCTAAGTATCTCGATTACCTGATTTGAGTTTTAGCAACAAATTAAATAAGTTTACACACCTAATAGATCATAAAATGTGTCTTATTACTAGAAAGTAACAAGTGTGAGGAATATGGTTTATTAAAAAAAAAAGAATAATTTTAGTACAACAATAATTTATGTTTGAGATGCCTCAATCAGATATGACGACCTATTTTCAATTGTAAGTTTTGTATTAAGATCGATATTATTAATTTTCTAATACTTATTAAAGTCTAAAATTTTTATTAAACGAACGTGTACAAATAATTAGAAATCCTTATAAAAGCCGACGGTCACACCCGAAAATAGTTAAAAGAGAGACCGGGAGAAGAGAGAGAAAGAGAGCATGAGTACGGGAAGCAAGAGGGGAAGTCCTGGAAAATTGAATTGCATCAGCAAGAGAGGGAGTGAAATACTCAAGTATGTTTGCAACCCTGACTCGTCACTCCATTTGTTTTATCAAAT
>JAPYZO010013581.1:0-17675 GCA_030522905.1 Torymus flavipes
TTTCTTACAACTATATAATATAGGAATATATATATGTGTGTGTGAGTGTGTGTGTTTTTTTTTCGAAAGGCGATGAGGAAATCTTCAAAAGACGCCCGGGAATAGTTCTCAGGCAGCGTCGAATTCCTACCGACTAAAACCCCTCCGCCTCGCTTCACCAAAGGCCTTATTTCTACTCGACATGATCTACTCGATCGATTTTAACGAGAGAGTGATCATTTTGTAAGTGCCATGTGTATTTATTTGCGTTGTTTTACGTTTAATATTTTTGTGTAAAATTTTTCATAATTTGTTAAAAACAAAAATGAAGCTCACATTTTTCAAACTTTGCATAGCAAGAATCTTAGAGAGAACGTTGAGTTGAATTAATCCCAAAAACAAAAAATGACACTTTAGATGTTATTTTCTACTTATGAAATAAGAAAATCGTAAATAGTAGTTTCCAGAATATCAGGTTTCATTAAAACTTATAATGATAAGTAAAAAATAACATGCATATGTGCATCTCTCCTGAAAAATTAATGCGGTCATAAAAACGACGCAAAAACAATGGATGAAAAGTAGTTACTTATGATTAACCAATAGCAAGCTCTTAAAGGTGCCAACAAATATTCCACAATAAAGGGATTCGAGTAGAATAATAGAGCTTTAATTTAAATTAAAGATCATCAAAATCAGTCGGTGCTGTGCAAAGCTACGTGCATTTTAAAATCGCGGGAAATGACAAAAATAAGCGATTTTGAGCAAATATCAAGGAGCGCGGGAGCGCTCCGAAGGCAAGTATAGAAGAAGCCTGAGGATCGACCGCGCTACTTATACATTGAATACGTAATTCTTAAGATTATCATTTTTTCAGTTTTTGCATTTTTCACAGATCATATGTGATTCAAACTTCTAACAATTCTAAGCATGTTTCTAGAGCGATTTAACAAAACTTAAAATTTTACTATAACAAAGCTTTCTCGATAAAAAGAAGAAAATTATTGCACATTATCGGTTACTTATTCTGATAGTCAGTTTGAAAGTATATACGGTAAAGAAAAATTTGTTTTCAGGTATGCTTGAAAGTGACTTTTTTATGTCGATGTATAAAAAGTTTTAAAATGTCACCATGTATAATATAAAAGTTACTTATAAATGTTACTTAGCAGAGCACCTATTTTTAATCTCCTTTTAATATCTCTGATTAACAATTCAAAAACTGTTATTTCTAGTAAAAAATTGTTTATTGTAAATATGGTAAAGTAAATATTGGCAATAGTTCGACAATTCGAACGAGTGGTAAACTCCTGTTGGTAAGCAAAATGTATTCACCCGATTGTACTATTTTAATTCAGCACGAAACGATAAGATGGCGTGGTGTCAAAAAAGTATGAGCGCCATATTGTGTATGTATATGTATGTGAAAAACGCGCGAATTCAAAACTTATTTTTCACTAGATGAATATGAAAAAAAAAGCATTTCTCAATAATTTCATTAGAATATTGTAAGATACGTAGGTAGTAAAGAGCACTGATGTTTCTTTTACCTTTGAAACGTTAACTGTATACTAATTATAATGTTATTTATAAATAGATATTAACATCGAATACGATAAATACCTAAATATAGATAACTTCTTGGACCGATCAGCCGCAACTGAATAACTCAAAAGTTACTTATTTAATAAATTCATTTCTAAACGTTTATTGAAAGAATGCAAATTTCAAGCCCTTCGCATGTACAAACACTAATTATAAATTTTCAAAGTATTTGAAATTTCACAAGTTTACCTTGATCTATTTTCATTTGCAGCAGTTAATTTCTTGATTTTTATTTTTCAAAACTGTAAGAAAATTGGATTTGTATATCTCGCCTGACACGTTCGAATCTCGCTCTATGCTGGCTGTCATTCCAACGATCACATACGTCACATTACGCTCACGTCACAGACGTGTCCCAAAATCATCACGTCAGTTCGCCTCCTCGCCGCGTAGGTCGATAGGGGCGGCACCATCCGCTGCTCCTCGCTGCTGTTGACTGATATCCAGCGCGTTGGCGGCGGGGCGGGCGCTCAAGCGACCAAGCAAGCGACCAAGCCAGCCAGCAAGCGAGCGCAAGCAGTGTGTGCATATTACACGGGAGGAGATAGTTGGTTTCGCGCGCTCCGCCGTGAGAGACAGGCAGTGAGTGAGTGCGAGGTGAGGTGAGAGAGAGAGAGAGAGAGAGAGAGACAGTGCAGACACACACTCGCAGACGGGGGAGCGACGTGTCGCGTTGAGAGAAAATAATAATGCGTCTGGCGCTCGTCCGCGGCCTCGCCGTTGGCTGTGATACCCGCGCGTCCGTAGCAGTGAACTGCCATCAGCAGCACCGCTGATAACAACGGCCGGACGTCGACATCGTCACAACGCCAGCAGCAGCAGCAGCAGCAGCAGCAGACCCTCCGCCATGGCGTAGACTCTCGCCTCTGTGTGTATAGAGACGTACATCCATATATACATACACACACACATGTATAATATATATGGTGCGTGTGAACGCGCGCGACGTTGATACACAACATCGCGAGGGCATCAGCAGAAGAAGAGGAGAGGCAAAGTAAAGGGGTGACGCGGGCGCGTTTCCTCGGTGTGGTGGTGTCCGCGTTATATGCAGGCGCAACTCAGCAGCAGAGCGCCGCGTATATCATACAGTGTGTTGTGCGGGGGGGAAGAGGGGCCGATCAGCAGCTCGAAGGATCACATCAGTGTATAAAGGCGCGCGTTCGGAGCGAGCGCATTATTATTATATATCGCGTCTGCAGCACTATACTATAACGGCCAGTGAATGGGCCGCGAGGGCTGAGGTGGTGGTGCTGCTGCCCGTGCAAGAGCCAGGAAGATATACATAAAGAATACGCGGGGGGGAAAAAGGCCCGGTTCGCCGCCCCCGCTGCTTCTTCATTGTTGCTGTGCCAGGCCGCCTGCCTCTCTCGCATATTATATAGGCACAGTGTGTACTGCTGCTGTTGTCAGTGTGTCTATCCCTGTGTGCGCGCTCACCCGCGCGTGTGTGTTGTGTGTATATATATATTAAGTATCTGTGTCTCTGTGTGAAGTGTGCGCGTAGTATAGCCGAGGATATAGAAAAAGGGCTGTGCTGTCTTTCTCTCGAAGAGAGAGAGAGAGCAACAACGACCGGGATGATGATGCTCACCGAGGGTAGCCGTGGCCTCGTCCTCTTCCTCCTGCTGCTCGTCCCCTACATCGAGAGCGGTGAGTTTTACTTAGGCTTATTATAGGTATATGAGCTTGTGTATGTGGGTGGTGATGGGTGAATGTGAGGTGTATATTGGTTCGATGAGCTGGGGGAGTAGACAGAGCAGTGCAGCTGATGCTGTCGAGTGGGATGTAGCGGACTGCTGCCATGGTTGCAGCAGTTTGAGAGTGTGGCTGCGATGGCGCAGAATTATAGGGAGATTATGGTTTGTGTACAGCTAGTTCTTACTGTGCTGTCTCGAAGTATAGCCAAAATGTATGTGTTCATTGATGGTAGTTTCATAAAGAAAGCAAATGTTGGGTATAGGTCCATTGCAATGGTATTTTTTATGGATGTGATTAAGTCAGTCTATAATTGTAAAGACTAATAATAGAAATATGCGCACTGATTATGATAAACATTAAGTAATATGCATTTCTTAACTGGTCAGTGACTACGTGTACTACTGTTTCTCGTTGATCATTCATGAGAAAACAGGTTTCTCACAGAGGTTTTTATGTCCTACAAAAGTATTAGTCATCACATGACAAGTGTACGATGAAAGAGTGATTCAGTTTCCTTTTCTGAATGATAAGAAATATAAGATGAGTGAAATTCTGTAAAATGTCACTATTGTCAAATATTGCAAACTTTGTAAATATTTAAGGCAATTATAAAATATACACAGAAATGTTATTGTTCTTTGTTCTGACCAATCATATCATAAAAAAGTAGATCAATTCCTTACATGATAGTTAGGAAATCTGATATAATATACACATTAGACATATTGTTTATTTTCAAGTTATTTATATTAATATAAATAATAATAATAAAATATAATAATCCTTTTATAATAGCATTGAATTACTATCTTTATGATTCAATAGATTACCTAAAAAGAAGATAAAGTACATTGTTGCTAAGCATACTTTGCTCTTCTGTAAAGAGAGATTTATTACTTTTATATGATTACAATTGCAATTGAATTACATATGAAAAAGTATGCAATTTAATTAATAACACAGAAAAACTTCTATATTATGAAAAAGTTACTTATGAAGCGTATTATTGTAATAAATATTGAGACATTATATTAACTTGAAACTTTTCATTCCATTGATACAATACAAACTTTCTTTTTGCATGATGTCCAATGAAAAGTTTAAAGTTTACATTGCTGATTTAAAATTGAAGCTTTCATGTATTTAGCATTTCATATTTTAAAATGTTCTACTTCAATAATGCAACTCAGACATGAAAATATCTATACATCACATTACAATACATGCTTATTACATTGCGATTCTGCATTTAAATTAAAATTCTATTATTTCTTAAGTTTTTTATGCGTAAATTTGCATTTGTGTATTTATTTTGAAAATTATGTTAGAATTTCATTTAACAGTACTATTAAAGTTTGTAAGGTATGAAGGATTTCAAGCAATTATTACTAATATTAACTTGTTAATAGAACAGTACAAATTTTTCAAATTTATATTGATTTATCTGACTTTGTTATTTTTTTATATACCCACCTATTCTTTTATTAATTTTGCTTAAGTAAAGAACACAATTTACAATGAGAATTGGAAATGTGTACATGAGTCACAATATACATACTTGAAACTTTTTTAGAAATAGTAAATTGTTTGTTAGCTTATAAGCTTATTTAGTTATTTACCTTTATTAGTAATCTTTATGCCTCACAAATCTCACTTTGATAAAATTACTCAAACTTTCTCAAAATATTCATAGAATTATAGTGATTAACAAAGATAAAATACAAGAAACATGAGTGTATAATTCGGACGAACCTTAATTGCCGTATAATCCAAACTGAAGAAAAGGGTATTTCCCGGGAACTAATCATCGCGCTGAAAAAAAAAAATCAAGCAGATGTTCCGATGAAACCGTAACGAATCACGCGACGATCGATAAGCGAAATAAATATACGCATCATGACCGTAAAATATTTTACAATAATTGACTCTCACAGAAAAACTAGCGTTGCAGAAATGTCGCTCGCCTTGATCGCGTTACAGTTTCAGTGCATAGAAATCTACGCGCGCGTAGGTATATACTTGAAATGTAACGCGTTACACATAAAAATCCAATCCGAGATAAATGCTTTTTCCGGATTTTAATGGAACATTCGTAAGTGAGTTCCATAGAGAAAGTTAGGTTAACGAATAATGGCGAGCATTCAGCTAAATGATTTTGAAATCATTTATTGAAATTCTGCAATTCCATGATTATTTTGAAGGAGTGCTTCAAAACTTCAAGAAAAATTCAAACTTGGATTGGAGTAACGAAAAATATGATTTAAACGTTTACTTACTCTATTCCTAGTTTAGGACACAAAAATATTATGTTTTCGATGAGTCTGAAGTTTGCAACATTGAAGTGTTATTAATTATTTTGGAGAATATTCAGCTAGCTTGAATATTCCAGTATTATTTTGGCTGGTCCTATAATACGACGTCCGCGGTTGGAACTCTACAGACGAAATAGTTTTTTTATTAACTGGTCTTCACAAAGGAGCCAAAGAGTGAGATCAGTTCAGTCTGTCCCGGAGGCGAGGGCAGAACTGTCGTACCTTGAATTTATACCATATATATAATACTTATACCCGTCAAATATCATAATATATATATATATTGGCTCGCAACATTACTATTTTTATTAATTTTGCATATAGATTTAATGTTTTATAGTCTAAAATTACCATTGTTGTATAATTTTATAATTAATTATAAAAAATGGTTTCCTTGCATCCCAACGATACAAACTTCAGATCCATTATAAGTTTTCGTTCAAAAGTATCACATCGTCGCAAAAGAACCGTTAGGCCTACCCGCGAAATCATCATAATACACACGCGACGATTTTTCATTAAAGTATACCCACCAATTGTAAAATACATTCTCTAAAACATACCTATATACACCAACTGTTCGATAACGACACTCGCTCCATCCGCTCCATTCACCGCGCGTTCCCCCACCTCTGCTCACACCGCATCAGCTCGCACATATGCGAACCGCGAAAAAAAAGCGACGAAAATGAAAGCAAAGCCAACGCTCGCGAGAGCCTTTGTGACTCATCGTCATGTCTCGTTTCCTCTCTCGTAGTATGCCGACGAGCGAGTCTAGACCAGCACGCGCGTGTGATGACGCGAGTGCGCGCATCCGCCGCCGCAGCAGCGCTCTGTACTCGCGCGAGATCAAAGTTTTCGGTTATGAAATTCTTCGGGACGGTATCTCTCTCTCTCTGTAGCGTGGAGAGAAGAGTGGTGGAGTGAAGCGACGGTTTCGAGAAGAGGCCGAGGTAGTGTGTTTTTTTTGTAGTAGGAAGGAGATGAACGTTTTGATAACTGCTGGGTTTGCGGATGGAACTGTATTTGGTATTGGTTACACTTAAAAAGAGGAATATTTGGGTTGGTGTGAGAGATGATGGGATAATTTTTGGTATTTTTTAAACCACTGGAAAAGAGATTTGCTCTTGGGAAAATATCTGAGAATTGGTACTAGTACATAAAACAGCTTCTAAATTCAAAATGAGTAGATGTAATAATAACGAAGGTTACATTTATTGATAGTTTGTACAGGCAATTAACATTGGCATGATTCATTCCGTATATTATAACTTGTTAGTGTACATAGATTGGTGGTACTTTAGTTATGTAATTTTTTGCAAAATTATTTAGACATTTAATTTTTATATAATACATGGAAAAAAATTGTGTAGGTAAAATTACTATTTTCAATAATAACCGTGGGACAGACTAAAATTTTCATGAAAATAACTGAAATTTGTAGTAAAAATGCTATTATTTTGTAATTTTCATTATACATATAAGTACAGCAATTTTTACTATACATTGCAGTAATTTTCATGAGATAATGAGTCGGTCCTTCCTTTACTATAAAAATAGGGATTTTTCCTATACAATTTTTCATACTTACAAGTATGAACAAGAACATTCTTATCATTAATTTTTACGTTTGATATTATATGTTATAAAATGTAAACGAACAATATCGAGTATTGAACCAAATATATTTACATAGTAGTACCGTAATATTATATTAATTCATATCAGAAAAATTTAAACCTATCTCTTCATTTCATGTTACCTAATTAACCGGAAACTTCAATGTTTCAATATCACACACTTTTTCAGCTGTTATTGATTTTACCAATGGGAAAACAATGAAAGAATGTCGATACCTCACTAGTCTATTACCCGATAATCAAAAAGTCCGTTAAACATTGCTTGTCTGAAGAAATCTCTAAAAGAGCCTCATATCTTCAATTCACCGCACTTGCGCGAAATTCCAACTCACATGTTCATCGACGCATAACTACGTCGCGGTATCTCCACACTGCGGCAGATTAGCCGAGCAACCGATAGCACTTAGTCTTCCTGCGATTCTGACGATGCGCGCGACGCCCAATATTATTCCCCTTCTCTGCGTCTGACCTTTGATTCCCGACGGTCTTGCGATTGCTCAGCACACGCATATTATTGCAAGTAGGAGTCTGCGCCTCTCAGGCTTGGGTACTGTCGCGAAACGATGCGTATAGAATTGATTGGTGATAAAGATACGTGGGATCGACCGACGGGGGAAAAATTTTAAAGTCTGAGTTAGTTAATGCTAAATATAGAGTTTTCCAGTGTTTGTTACTTTCTATGGGTCTGAAGTTTGCAACGTTGGAGTGCAACGAAATAAAAAAATAATTCATTTTACTTCACGCGTGTAGATTTAGTGATTTATAGTATAAAATAACTTTTAAACAAAGGTATGGATAAAATTTCCATTGTAATAACTAATCAATCGTAAAAAATTATTTCGTTGCATTCCAACGATGCAAACTTTAGACCCATTAATTTCTTTTTCTTCTTATGGTTATATTGGCACCGTTGGTACTTATGGGCATCTTTGTTCATTTTATGGGATGTTAGGTTTTTTGCAGAAGCATCAGAAATGACCAGAACTATCGAAAATGAATTTTTCCTAAGACATTTAAATATTTTCTTATATTTCAGGTTATAATCGCTTGTTTATGCTTGATTGATATATTTAGAAAAGTATATGTATAGTTAACTTTTTGCATTTCCAATATTGAAAAGGTAAATCATGCGATTTTATTTTATTTTTTATCTCGATTTTTGTACTTACTTTTCCAACAATGAAATCAATCCAACTACATTTCCACGAATTTTGTATTTTAATCTCGATCCAGTTGTCGTTACATTTCTACGGCTTCGCGCGCAAATCATGCGATTTTAATTTGTTTTACAGTTCATCGATCATACAATACATTGCATCGCGATTGTTCGTTCGTACAATTCATGCAATATGAAATCAATCGAACTACATTTTCTCGTAGCTTGTATTTTAATTTTCATTCAGTTGACGTTATTTCTATGGTTCCGCGCGCGCAAAACTCAATTTCAATTCGATTTCGAATGGTATACATAACGCTTGGTACAAAATGCAATTGTACCCGCAGCGGCCGGATATTAATTAGCAGACAACGCAGCGTAATTATTGATGTTTATGGGTAATTCTAGCCGTGGGAGTATAGTAGTTGGCTGATGATCATTGAACGCGCCAGGCGATGAATAAAATCGATGTACAGTCGAACTACGCGAATGCTTTGTTTGTCTGTAAATACATTAGGCTATTCGTTACTTCGCGTTTTACATTCCAATCGTATTAAATTTACGTTATTTATAATTTATAATAATGGTAATAATATTAAAAATCAGTTGTTGCCGAAAAATATCAATACCTGTCTTCTTGTTCTTGAAAAAGCTTTGATTTTAGCTTTGTTTTGTTCAAAAATATTAATTCCTCTGGAAGTTATAAGCAATCTAAGATAGCGTAAGAAAATGATTAAAAATATACTTCTAAAACTGTTAAAAACGGAAAATTTTTAACGATTTTTTTTATGCTATCTCAAATTGCCTATAACTTTCTGAAAGATTAATATCTTTCAACGAAACATTCAAAAAGTTAATTGAAACTTTTTATGCTTCTTTATATAATCTGTTTTGCTTGCATTCGTAACGTAAATACTTGCAGAGTTGTAGTGAACAAAAGAGGCGCAATTTTTCAACAAAATAATGCATATTTAATATTAGGTAGCTTACATCTCGAGAAAAAGGGTCTATAAGAACTAAGCCCGTACTGAGCTTCATTTTTTAGGTATACTAGAAATTGACTTACAAAGCCCAGTTAAGATCCGTTTCACAAAGGATGTGCACTCTTCTTGTTAGTTACAGGTGCTAATAGACTAATGGTTTTCTTAATTGAGAATCTTTTGAGATTCAAATTTTTCTTTAAAAAACTTATTTCTATAGAGGAGGGTCAGAAGCAGTTACGCAATTCGTAGACTATCTACCAGTTTCTTTATTCTTCATTTACAATGTCGAAGACTAAATTTGTCCATAAAACAGAAACTTAAAGTCATAAATATCTGAACTTTCCATCATTAAACTACAATAAAATAATTCTTTTTTATTAAATAACTTACATGTAAATAGCATATTTTATTGTAACCTCTACACCTTCACCTTACTTTGTGCTACAAAAAATTACATTTGTGAAAAAATCTGTATTAGCTTGATATAAAACAATCTTTATTTTCATTGCACTGCAAAGATGTCAATTTCAGACCCGTAAAAGTATGCAGATTGGATTAGGAGAGATGGAGCAATCTTCCACTGAGTTCAAAATAAAATAGTTGTCCGATCCAATCATATATTTTTTTAACCTTTAGTCTATTTCACTTCAATTGTCAATTTATTAATCACGATCCCAACCACTCCCCGCTCGTGCCAGCCCAAAGCACCAAGTACTATGCTGAAGCAATTCGATTCCTCTTACCGCAACCAAACTGTATATCTGTGGTACACTCGAACGGCGCGGCGGGAGACGGAACACGATGGAAGAATTCGCCGTCGATTATATACTTCGGACGAATTCCTGTCGGTGGCCTTCTTTGTTATCCCCACGCTTGAGCCACAATGTAATCAAAGACGGTTGCTAACGTTACAACGTTAGCCGAAATCATGGCGGGATGGAGGAGGAAGAGGTTGCGTTTCTTTTTTATCGGGCGGTGCAGCTGGTGATTCGATATCAGTTTCGCCGCGCCCTGACGAGAGGAAGTTCAGGTTGAGACAGGTTTCGTGAACGGAGCTACGATGTACGAAATTGAAAAGGGAAAGTGAATGAATCGATGTTTATATTGTTTTACCTTTCAAACTTTGTAAATAATAAAAAATATTTATAAGGACGAGGTATAGAACAAGTTGAATGAATTTGAATTATGTTTTATACGACTATATTAGACTAGATAAGATATTATTAGAAAGAATATCTCATTCTCATGTCATCTAGTCTCATATTATATAGGCATAAAAAACATAATTAAACATCATATTAGAGGTATCTTGGAGGTAAATTTAACCCTTTAACTTGCAATGTACATAAAAAAGATCATATATGTACATTTTTTAATAACTTTAAGAATTTTTGAAGGATTTGGACACAATTCGGTTATATACTATAAATTAGCTGCTGTCAGTTTTGGCACGAAAACTAAAAAAAGCTGTGCCAGATAAGGGGTTCAAAATATTATACTTAAAATTGAGTGACTTCCGCATGTGTCATCATTTCAAAATCAGCTAGAACATAATCTGATGTGAGATTTCCAATGTTGCAATAAGAAAAGTTATACATTCAGGAAATTTTCTTTACTTTCAATACGATACTAAGCTATAAGTTGTTATTATTATGTCTATTTACTATTCTTATTACTTATTTACTATTGTCTGATTTAATCATTACTTTAAAATTTAAAGATATTAAAGGTATGCAATTTAGTTCTTATATCAAACTTTCCCCTCGTCATGTTCTTAATTTCATTGTTCAAGTTTATGTATTTAAGCTTTACCATAAATATAGTATTAAATTGATTTGAAAATATCAACTAAAAATGGAGGCATTAGGTATAAGCAACACACAAATTATATTCTTTCAATTGAACGCTGAAGTCATCTGATTTAGTTTTTCAAAGAGTTCTGTGTGAAATATTGGCAAAAAATTCAAAGTACTAATTCGATATTTATAGTACGAAGTACAAACGAGTCTAAGAATTAAAAAAAAAAATAAACAGACTTATATAATAACAATTCGCCTAAGTACTTTAAAGTATGTAAGGTCTCTGTAAGACCTCGAAAAATGTAATCACATTATAAAACTATTTAATATCTTACGTTAGTTTATTGTATCCATAAGATCTTCACGAGATTGGTTTTTTTGCAGATTCTCCTCTACTTCTCATAAACAAAATAAACTTACCCACCCTATAAGTGTGTATATATATATATAAACTGTGTCGTATAACTCTATTCCGCGACTTGCAACGCACCCGAGAACGCACCCGACAACTGTTCACTGACCCCCCACAAAAGGGTTTGAAGTTTGCAACGTTGGACTGCAACGAAATAATTTTTTACAATTAATTAAAGTTATTAAGCAATAGAAATTTCATATAAATCTTTGTTATAAAGTTATTAGATTCTGTAAAACAATAAATTCTGTAAAACAATAAATCTACACGCAAAATTAATATCAATTATTTTAAACTAGAAGTAAAATCAAATATTTTTTTATGTCGTTGCACTACAACGTTCCAAACTTCAGACCCATCCCCACAAAGCAAGCCGAGAGACCGAGCGACGCGGAATTAAAAAGCGAGGACTACGCCCATATTTTCACGACGCGAATGAGCAAAGAGAAAGAGGGAATGAGAAAGAGAGAGAGAGAGAGAGAGAGAGAGAAGCGGAGTACACCCACCTGTATCCCGCTGCTGGCATTATTGATTT
The DNA here is from genome assembly GCA_030522905.1 of Torymus flavipes. Taxonomy (NCBI): domain Eukaryota; kingdom Metazoa; phylum Arthropoda; class Insecta; order Hymenoptera; family Torymidae; genus Torymus; species Torymus flavipes. Next base: position 12,123 of record JAPYZO010013581.1, read on the forward strand.
CCTCAACGAATTTGAAGCCACTCTTGCGCGCGTGCTTGTGCCTTTAGACCCAACTAATTTCCATTCACGCGCGCGCGCCCGCGTTACTCTTGTTAAAGGGGTGGAGCTTTCTTTCTTTTTTTGGGAAGCTGGTTAGTGAAGTGGTTGCGAGTGAAATTTATCGAAATAACGCACGACCAGGATCCAGTGAATGTCCACTTAATTAACCCAAGGGACTTGAGAAGAAACTTTGAAAATTATTGAGTGCTCGGTCGGGTCATTAGTTGTAGACTTCTTGTGGGCTCCGTAAAGGCTTTTACAAATTTTCGAATTTTTTTTTGGAGCTTTCAAAGCAGCCAGAAGTAAAACTTCGGTTCTTTTGTTCTAGATATGTGCTTTTAATTTATTTTTTAAGAAGTAGGGACAATAGATAATATATTGCTTTTACGTACAATGTACGTACATTAAATTAAATGATAAAATTGATTAAAATGTAATGAAATTATGAATATTCAAATTTCGAAACATGAATAAGTGCGAGGTCGTTTATTTAAGCGGAATACTATTTTTACTGCGTACTTATAAATAAGATGGGTTTGAAGTTTGCAACGTTGGAATTCAACGAAATAATTTTTCACAATTAATTAAAGTTTTTAACCAACGGAAATTTTATCCAGACTTTTGTTTTAAAGTTATTTTATACTATAAACACTAAATTACACGTAGAATTCATAATATTTGTAAAAATGTTAAGTAAAATAAAATATTTTGTTTTTTTCGTTGCACTCCAACGTTGCAAATTTCAGACCGATTAAATAAGTGAATATTCACTAAAGAAATAGTCGATTTTTTCACTTGTTAAAACCATTGAGCGACTGTTCACTTATTGAAGTAGCTGAACTGGTTCTCCACACAAACTAAATAGTCAGCCGAGGAGAGGAAAATACCTATTGTCATCTTTACACTTACTATTTCTTAGACTCCGGCACACTTCCTCAATTTTCTCTCCATACCACTCCGAAAAGGCATCTTCTAACAACCTCTTATCATCACAAAAAGCTCGCTTAAACACAAGCAGCAGCCGAGGCAGCAGCAGCCAGCACTGCTGCCATCCAATCCCTGTACGCTCTCCTAACGTTATTAACCGCTTGCAAATCCCATTCCTAAAGACGCGCGCGCCGCACACATGCACACAAGCCCGGAGGCGCGGCGTGGTCTGCTAGGAATGCCGAGCAGCAGTGGTATATCTCCCAGGCTGAATACGAAATACCTCGGCGGGATAAGATCCCGACTGCGCGAGGGGTAGGGGAATTTCGAATTCCTCCAAAGTCCCAGCACCGAGTTTGCCCTCTCCGTGTCTCAAAAGTGTGCACTTTGCTTAATAAATTCGAGCTCGCGTGCACGAAATCGCCGACACCACGCGTGAGAAGGTCATCCTGGTGGCAATTTGCGAGGGGGGAAAATGGGGGGCATGTGAGAGGAATTTTCTCGGAGGCTATGTAGCAGACTGCTGTGTGTTGTGTGCAACCATTTTATAGGTGCCGGACTTAAGGTTTGAGAAAATGGCGGGTTATGGGTATATTGCTGTGGGCGATCGGGATAATATAATGAAAGGTAATGGAAACTAGGTCACTAATTTGGTAACGAATATGTGTGTTAACTTCTTAATGTACAGAATTTGACTTTTCGATACCATGTAGTTTTCAGGTGTTATTTAGTCGCACTATTCTACATTTCGAAAGCACGTTGAGCTGAAAATTTTTACTCTTGCAGTAGTGTGTAGAATTGAATGGTTACAACCACATTTTGTTTTAACATTTTCCATTTCTTTATTGTTGAATTTATTACCGTACAGGTCGAAAGTTCAAAGCAAACATTGCTACGTCAATCAAACACTTCTTGTTTTTCTAAAATGAAAGAATAGAGCAAATATTGAAGAAATGAGCAACTGTTATTTTATATTTGTACAAAAGTAAACGTTTTTGTGGAGATAAAAAAAACAGGCTTTAATACTTGGAAAAGGGCGTTACGAACGAATCCATGAATTTGTTTCGTAAATTGAGGAATGTTTTGTTTTTATCAATCAAAAAATTTGTTTTTTGCCTAGTGGGCCGAAAGTCCCACTTTCGCTCCTGGCGCCCAATCGCGAATGTTGTATTTTCGGCCTCACTAGACAAAAAAATCGTATACTAACCATGGGAGCAAATAAAGAATCCCTCAGATCGCATGTTTGTCACCCTCGCGATCTTTTACATGCGATCTGGGACATTCTTTACTTTTGCTCCCTAGGTGTGTAATATACTATTTTCTAATTTCAAGAAGTTGAATTAAAATTTTAATTAAAACTGTTATATTTTGTTCGACTGTTTTTACTAATAAATACTTTGTCGGATTTCTGTACAGAATATTTTCAACATATTTTTTTTTTATTTTTTCATTCCGTTTTCTAAATTAATATTTGAATTGCATTGTTTTCTAAGTAAGAAAGTTATTAAAACCATCTTCTATACATATTTTTAGAACTTTTTAGGAAAGTAAATTTAAAAAGAAAAATTTTTCACTTTTCTCCGTTGTAACTAACTGTTTTATAGAACAAGTATTAAAATTTTCTTCTTGGTATATAATTTTTTAAATCAAACAGCTCATTTTTCATTAGTGAACAAAAACTACGTGCATAACTTTTTTGTCATTTTCGTATTATGACTGATAGTGTAATTTCAGTTCAGTACATGTATACTTTACTCGCAAACAACGTACATCTGTTGATAAAATCTTTTTCGAGTGTGTTCAAAATATCTGCTTTATACATATTACATTCCAGTAAAAACGCATGATTATTATCGGTCTGAAATTTGCAACGTTGGAGTGCAACGAAATAAAACAAAATATTTTATTTTACTTAACATTTTTACAAATATTATGAATTATGCGTGTAATTTAGTGTTTTATAGTATAAAATAACTTTAAAACAAAAGTCTGGATAAAATTTCCGTTGTTTAAAAACTTTAATTAATTGTGAAAAATTGTTTCGTTGAATTCCAACGTTGCAAACTTCAAACCCATGGATTATTTTATTATTTTCTACGCGTCATTAGAATTTATATTCAAAATAAAACTATACAAAATGACTATGAGAAATGCAGTGTTGGTCTTGAAGTTAACTATTGAAACTTATGTAACATTAGTTTAATGTCAATGTTTAAAGCTCCAAGGTAATTCTAGAAAACAACAACGCGCACCTACACTTACTACATTACGTAAAAATGTTGTAAAACACTTATCGAATGATCATATATTACTTCAACAGATTATCAATTATTCATCAGATAATGTACCTCTTTATCAAGGAAAAATCATACGCTTCTCGGAATGCATAATAATAATAACCTGTAACGAATCATGTTTATAAGGCAATATATCAAGTTGCATATTTTATACTCAAAACAGCAAGTTTTTATGTTATTCTGAAGACCATCGTAATCATCAAAAAGCACTTATTAGATTGTAATGTTCCTCAGAACACCGAAGATAAAACGACGTACAAACCCACAATATCTATTCCGGTATCTCCGAGAAGCTGCCATTCCAGATGCTCTCTTCCATGCCGTCATCTTTCCCGAAGGCCACTTATGTAAATGCACGCGCGTCTATCTCTGCTCGCGATATGACGCCTAACGACGAGTCGGCCGAGCGCATCCTTCTTCCGCCGGGCCGAAATCGTTTTCCCAGCTGTCGCCGCCCTCATTTCCTTCCCGTTGTCGTCGTCAGCCGCGTAGGCGCGTAAATAAATAATGGAGGAGCCGAGACATATTAATCATTCATTATTTGTTTGCTGGGAGGTGAATGGATCTTGGGGTGATTAAGAAATTATTTAGGTTGGCTGAGTTTAAAAGTATCTCTGTACGATCTCGCAAAAAAAGAGACGAGACAATGAAGTGCAATCACATTACAAAAATATTCAATAGGTCAGGTCTATTTTATGCGGTTAAACTTTGTTCTTAAATTTTCGCCATTCTAAAATGATGAGTTTGAAAAAGATAGTTGTTTAAGGTGCACGATTTTTACAAATAGATTATTATAATATATGAGCAATTGTACATACAACATCAAACAACTGGGTAAAAAAAATTCAGAAATTATTTTTTAAGGTTACCTTTCAGGTTATTTTGGTTCCCTAGATTACCATGAATATAAAAACTTTACTAACACTGTGAATTATTTTGTCAAGAAGAATTAAACATATCTTTAAAAGAAAAATAAAATTAAACTAGAGAATACGAGATTTAATTTGCCTTTTACCGGGTGAAAAAATGTTAATCCCTTCAAATGGCAAAGTCCGCTTTTAAACCTTTTCATATTTAATTATTATTTATTATTTATTATTCATATTTAATTATTTCATAATTATTTTAAGAAGTTATATTCATAACTTTTGAAAGAAACAACATTTTTTCATCCGGTAAAAAGGAATAGTATATTACGCACCTAGGGAGGAACAAACTTGGACAGTCCACATCTCGTGTAAATTGACACCCGAGCTGGCCAATTTTACTCCCGTGGAGCGTATACTATTTTTCACCATACCCGGGCCGAAAATACTACATTCGCGATTTTGAGCAGGGAGGGAATGTGGCACACATTCGCGATTTTGAGCAGGGAGGGAATGTGGCACTTTCGGCCAGGGTATGGTGAAAATCGTTTTATTTTCCTTTTTCAAAATGTATCCTTTCCCTGAAAAAATGCTTTATGTTAGCAGAAGGTAATTTTTAAGCATTTTTTTTTAAATTAAGTTATTGTCGGCAAAAAGCGTGACACCAAATTGACCACGATCCCGATTCTTTGTACATTCAAAATGGTTCAAAGAACCAAAAAAATGCTGCACTAGATCTACAATACTTGTAACTATTGTGAGTTTTTTTTTATAATGTGATTTATTTAATTTATTGCTGCTATTAGCCAAGCCGTTCGAAGCACAGAAACCAAACTGGACATGAGGTTACAGTACTATGAACTAATTCTAAGTGTTTACAAAAAAAATGCATAATTATCAAATATTAAATAATTTATCAGTCTGCAAAGTTCCAAATAGACACATTCCACAACATAAATCATAGAATTTAAAAAAAAATTTCAACCCTTCTTTGCATGACAGCGTATTTAGAAGAACCTAAAACCTGTACTATCAGCTCGGTCGGCAAAAATTAGCTGCAGGGCCCTCGTAACAGCCCCCAATTCACCGAAACTCGACAAACTCCTCAATTTTCCCTCGAACTCGTTTTTTTTTCCCGACTCCTAAAATCATCCCGCACACTTTCCCTGTTCTCCGATAATTCCAACGTTTACAACGCGCAGCAAGCGAGCGACGATCGTCGAAAAAGCCAGATTGGAAATTAGAAGGCGGCGACGACGACGGCGATGTGCTGCTCACGCGCGCTGTCGTCATCCAGCCACTGCAGTGCTTTCGGGGTGACCCAGACTCCCTGCGCCGCGAGCGTGTGACCCCAATAGCTATACCGCCGCCGCCACCGCGGGTTTTGCGCCTCTCTCTCTCTCTCTCTCTCTCTCTCTCTCTCT